>CABHPR010143540.1:11201-37283 GCA_902168415.1 Peromyscus melanophrys | reverse complement strand
ATATGTGTATATACACAGACGTAGGTAACAACAATTAATGAAAAAAAGAGGCAATGGATTAGAAAGAGAGCAAGGACTGGGTATATGGGAGGGTTTGGAGGAAGGAAAGGGAAGGAGGGATGTTGTGATTATATTATAATATAATCTATATTTTAAAAACCAGACAAAAGATGCTGGGATAGTTAGCTCACTCACTCCTATCCAAAGTGTCTTCACACACCTCTCACCTTCCCCTCCTGAATGTCTATACCGCTTACGTTGTTCCATGGGGATGCAAGGAAGGGTGCAGGTGCTCTGAGAGTGATTGCGCACAAATCTCCCCCAAACTGAGGCTTAGTAAGGTTACATGATTATCCTGTTACACGGCTGAGCTGGGGGCGTGGGGTGCGGCTGGAATCCAAATCTCCAGTTTCGCCCGCTTCACCATTTGGGCTAAATTACTCTCATCAGCTTAGCTCACCTGATTCTTTTTCCTCAGTGCTAATTTATGTCTTCAGTTTGCATCCAATTTAGCCCCTTCTACTCAGGCTGCTTCCTTGCCTGCTAATCCCCCTGGGGAGGCCTTCAGATGACTCCTGCCCAGAAATTACTGCCTTCAGCCTGAGCACACGTGCCCAAGACATTCCTTGGGGTCCTGAATAACACCATGACATCGCCAGCCACCTTGGCCAGCAGCTTCTCCACCGGCCCACTGACATTTCGAGCCTCTCCGTAGCCCCTTGCTAGAGCAAATACCACTTGCTTCCACGGCTACCTGCAGTTCTTGTTATTTTCTTGTCATTGACTTCGTGCTGGGGTTTCTAACCACCCAATCCAGTTTCCCTGCTTTTATTTCTTTTTCTGTCCTTGGAATCTGAAGCATCCCCCGATTTACCACCATCTGCTACCTTAATTAATAGGCTGTTTACCTCCCCTGTAGGACCTCGCAGAGATGCTCTTGGACGCCATCCCTGACTCTGTAGAGTTGCGGGGCCTTCATTAGTCTTGGTTTATAATCCAGCCTTCAATCTAGCTGACAGCTTGCATCTCCAAGCCAATTTGAATTACATTTTTTTCTCGTAGGATTTCATAAGACACAAATACGCTTTATTCAAACCTGGAACAAATTACAGTTACAAGATTCCCTCTGTCCAGTCCTTTTATAATTTGAAAGGAACCAGAAAGAGGTGGGTGTGGGGTGGGCAAAAAGAGCATTAATCTGGTTTGTTTGATATAAATTCACTGCATTCTTCTCTGCATTGAAGTCTCGGGATTTTATTGCAAGCAATTCTCTTTCTGCATAACATAGTTGGGTGCCTTCTGCCTCCCTCCATGTCACCACCCTCACCAGCAGACTTACATTATACCCAGTGCAGTCACACACAAATCTATGGCCAAAAAAAAAAAAATGAAGACAGTGACTTTTTAAACCTGAGCTGCCAACGTTCTTTACCGTCAAAGATGGCAACTTGTCTAGAAGACAAAACAGCTTGTGATCAGATCCTCGTTGTTGTTGAGCGGAAGGGGTGGCTCAGCAGGCCAACCACTTACTAGACAACTGTGAGAACCTATGTTCGGATCCCAAGACCCACATTAAAGCCAAGCACGGTAGACGGGCCATTATTGCAAGTGTTCCTTAAAATGCAGTTGTCTATGCTCTTTCTTCCTGGATGAGTAAGGGGAGAGGGATGATATAGCATCTATCAAGTTCCTTCTGGGCTCAGAGTGAGGGGTTTGCCCCTGTGATCACAATGATGAGTTTAAACCAGCCTTGTCCACATCTCCTAAAGATCTGGATCAAGGTGTAGACCTCCAAGGCTCACCACTATACACTACGAGTAGGAGTTTGAGAATGGGACTCTAAAAGGCCTGCTGGGTGTTTCTTTGGTGGCTAAGAGAATTTTGGAAACACCAGAATTACAAAACACCCCAGAAATATCTATTTCAGCACCTTTTTGTCTGCCATTTGTCAGGTATAATGCTCCAACAGCTTTAATAATCTGCCCTGCATACTCAGACTGTGAAGACATAAGCCCAACACTGAAGAAAGGCTTATAGGCTTCTGAAGCCCATGCCTTCTTCTTGACCCCGAAGAGCCTCCATTGTGATGGGAAGCTTCCTTTTCTGTACAGTTTTTTTTCTCTAAGATATCTCAGCATTATTTTTATAAGATAAAAATGTTTTTCAGCATGCCCAAAGATATTGGTTCACATCAAAGCTCACATTAGCTCTACTCATCATAGCCAAAATGCTAGACCACCCAACTCCATAGTAAATGAACTGAGAAGCAAAAGGAAGAAACATGTACATGCAGTGGAATATCATTTGCCTATGAAGAGGAGTAAAGCTCTTATACACACTACAGCATGGGGGAAACTTGAAATAAGATGCAAAAGACAGATACTGAATGATGGTACTTTTAAGAAGCCTGAGACAAGCAGACTCATAAAGACTGAATGTAGAATGGTTTCTGGCTGACTGGGAGGAAGGAGAAATGAGGAATTGTATAATGGGGACAAGAGTTTCTGTTTCGAGTAAAGGGAAAGTTCGAGAAATAGATTGTGACTCGGGAGCCCATACTTTGGCCTTCACTTTCTCTGTAAAGCCACATTTCTCCTTGATCGGGCCCCTGATGCCTGCAACACAAGGACTCTCTGAATAGTAAGGTGTAAGTCAGATTGCTAAGACATCTTCTGCCCCCACATTTTGTTTCAGATAGACCCTTGCTAGGTAGCCCAGGCTGATCCTCCTGCCTCAGCTTCCTAAACACTAGGATTACATGCACACACCCCATCTGCCTTCTGTTGTTGTTGTTGGTGGTTTTTGTTGGTGGTGGTCTTTAAAAATAAATATGGCCAGCAAGATGACTCTGTGGGTTAAAGTACTTGTCTCGTAAGCCTGATGACCAGAATTCAATCCTCAGAACACACATAAAGATGGAAGGAGAAAACCAAGTCTACAAAGTTGTCCTCTGACCTCCACCTGTGTGCTGTAGCATGTATGTGTCCATATACACACACACCATGCGTACACACACGATGATGATGATGATGATGATGATGATGATGATGATGATGATGATAAATATTTTAAAAGAAATGTTTAATACAGAGAGTAAGTGACCACTGGGAGCTCACCCCCAATTGGTAATCTATAACACAACCCCTACACTGAGGCTCAGAAACGTAGTGGAAGAGGGGGCAGAAAGATTTAGAGCTAGAAGACCAGAATACCAACCTACCTACCTGGTCTAGACCTACCTGTACGGTCTAGACATGACCGGGAGACTGAGTCCCTGAAACCTCAACAGTACTGTTGCCTAAACAAGACCTGAATAATGACCACACCAGTCAACATGCCAGCACAGATGGAGGACATGTCACAAGGCCCCACCTCTCGATGAAGAGATACAGGCAATCCATGGCTGCTCTGGGAGGAAGAATCAGTTTTCTCCAGGGTTGAGTTTCTTGACAGGTTATTGAACCCCAAGCCCTGAACACATACACACAGAAACAACACTAAACAGAATCAATAGGATGTGTGTGTGTGTGTGTGTGTGTGTGTGTGTGTGTGTGTGTGTGTGTGATGATTATAAAAAAGAAGTCATAAATTCAAGCAGCCATTGGGGAGGAACATGGGAGGAGTTGGAAGAGGAGAAGGAAGAGTGGAAATTGTATAAATAAATACAGTACTGATGTATAAAATACTGAAAAATGCTATTTTAAAAATGACTTTTGAAATTCGATGTCTATGGGTGCTTTGCTTGCACGTTTGTTTGTTGTGCACTATGTGCATGCCTGCAGAGCATCAGACCTCCTGAGACTAGACAGTTGTAAACCACAATACGGGTGCTAGGAATCGAGCCCAGGACTTCTGGAAGAGCAGAGTACTCTTAACAACTGAGCCACCTCTCCGGCCTCAGAAATGATTTTAAAAAAATGAATAAATAAATGCAAATGTAACTCCTTTGACCCCTGAGAACATCATCCCAAACCAGTTGGACCAAATGAAAAATTTCCTTTTATGGACAAAGCATCTCATCTGATAAACGGGTAGCTGGCTAACCAAGAACATGCTAGAAACCTTTCAGGCTGCAGTCTTCCCATTCAAAGAGCAGATGAGAACAGGAGATAGGGGAAAGAGAACCATGGAAAAAATTGAAATAATTAATGTATGCCTTAAATTTGGCTGGAGGAGTTATTTAAGAGCATTGTAGCTTCCTCTACATGATCAGTATCTTCAAGGAAAAATGTGATTTTTTTTCCCCCTTCAGAGGAAAGTGGCTCCAGCAAGAGGCTATAAAGACTGTAGGCACACAAAGGTTATGAGACGGTAAGTCAAAGAGGTGGCAGGTCTGTTGTGTCTGAAAAGACACGTGCAGTCTGACACTGAGTTCCTTCCTGTACAGGGACTCGTAGGGCAAGAGAAATAAAGACCATGATGGGGCCAGGGATATAGTTCATTCAGAAAAGTTCTTGCCACCCAAGCACAAGGACCTGAGTTCAATCCCCAACATACATGTGAAAAGCTGGGTAAAGGGACATGTACTTGTAATCCCAGTGGTGGGGAAGTAGAGGCAGGAGGATTATCCCCTGGGGCTCCCAGGTCAGCCAGCCTAGACTTCTTGGTGAGTTCCAGGCCAGTGAGAAACCTTATCCCAGAAAACAACATGGATGGTGCCAGAAATGTGGAAGCCAAGGTTGCCCTCTGGCCTCTATGTACATGTACACATTCGTATACACACATACATACCAGACCAGACCACGACGATGTCCTATGGCTGAAAGCCTTTGCAGACACTGCTTCTGTGCGGGACAGACATCTGTTCCCCTGCAGAAAATGAGGTAGTACTTAACCATCACAAGGAAGAAAAATACCACTAATCTTTGCCTGGAGTGAATTGACAGTAGAACTCATGAGAGCCAGAAAAAAGCTCAAGGCGAAGTGAGATGTCCCCTCAGAAGCGGTGGAATGGGGCATGCCTTAAACAAACCGCAGGTTTTGTTAGACATACTTTCTGCCCTCTTTTAATAGTTAACCTGACCCCAGCTCAGGAATCCAAGATAGCAAGGCATCTATTGTGCCCCCAGAGAAAGCTTTGCAAACCCGAGTGCCTTACAGCCTTGGCTGCAGCCATTGTCCCAGGGATTCGTGTATGGCCCTTCCTTCTTGGATCTTACAGCCTTCCAGACCCACACGGAGCTTATCTCCGGCAGGAGACTCAAGGGTTTATGATTTTAAAACATAACTTGAGTACGTCTCCGTCTTATCTCAGAATGAGTTTCCCTCGCACTCAGCGTCCCAGCTGCTTCTTGCTGCACAGCCAGACTCCTGCAGAGATAAAAATACCACTCATTTAGGTAAATGATTAAGTTGAAAGTTACAATATTACTGATTAAGTTTGAACAACGAAGAGGGGAAAGAAAGCAAATTCTTTGAGAGGGTCAAGGAAGTGCCTGCCCTCCTATGTGACCCCCCAGGCAGCTCCCACCCTGAATGGCGAGGTTCTTATGAGGGTTCCCTTAGGGGAACCTCCTCCACTCCATGTCACTAGAGTCTCTGCTTTCAAACTCAGAACAACTACTTATTGTCTCCTAAGTGCGTGCGTGTGTGTGTGTGTGTGTGTGTGTGTGTGTGTGTGTGTGTGTGTGCTTATGTGTGCTTGTCTGTGTGTACCTTGGGCTGTGGAAGGAACTTTCTGGAGTCAAGTATATTTCTTGAACCTACCAGTCGTGAAGTCACTGGGAAAGAAGATGTGGGTTGTGTGAAGAGAATCAGGGTGACGGCACATAATGATTTGGACTATGTAAAACTGAGTGTAACGAATACAGGGAACAGATAAAGATAAAATAGCCACCAAGGTATATGATAGGACAGGGCCTGGATGGAGCACACTTGGGATGGAGAGAGAGAGAGGTGCCTTGAATACCCAATGTTAATCCTTTTCAGAGACCAGTCTCACATCTACAGAAGCCCAAGCCCAAGAGTCAGTGTCTTCCAATAACAGAAACTCTGGTATAATTCTTGCCACATCTTCATTCCAGCCCTGTGACCCACAAATTCCCAAAGATACCCAAAGCATGCTCCACCCTCTTACCTTAATTTTGGTATGATAGAAGAGAAACATTCTAGCAAGCCAAAACTTGTCTGTCCATCACAGCCATCCACCAACAATCACCACAGCTTCCTACTCACCCCACCTTCTTGTTGAATTCCTAGTCACAGGAAGCCCCAAGTAGCCTGGACAGAAGAGTTGGGCACCCTCCAGATCCTCACTGAGAGTGTTGGAAGCCATGGAGAGTGGCATCCATTGTTCTTGCTTCATTTTGCCCTAGAGCCCAGCCCTGTGCTACTGATGAGGATGGGCAAGAAGATATGCCCTCATGAACAAAGCCAGCTGTCATTCACCTGCCCTCTAATAATTATTCACACCACCAGATTGATTATAGGATTGTATGGAAAACCTCCAAACCTAAAATCCCTGTCATCCTCTCGGCCCCTAAACAGGCAGAAGTATGTTTTTATATCCAATTTTCTGGACAAATATATATAGTCTTATTTTTCCTCTTTAAAAAGTTGATTGACTCAGGTAGAATCATCACAAGGCTGAGCTCACCGAGTTTCACCAAGCCCAGTCAGAGACATTCCATCCCCCGCTCCTCCCAGTCTTTTGAGCAGAATTCAGCACTCTTTGCTCCCTGCTGCAGCTCTCTCCAGGATCCTGCAGCAGAGCTGAGCTCAGTGGGAGCTCTAGTCTGGCCACAGAGGATGCAGGCAGAGGATGGAGGCATCGGCTTGTACCCTTGCCTGTAAGTGGATAGGTGGGGTACAGGTGATAGCCAAGTTGTGCTGAACTGGATGGGAGAGAAGTATGAGCGAGCGGTGAGAAGACAGAACAGAGCAATGCCAAGCAACCGTTCTCAAAGCATCACCAAGGCGTCCACTGGGGATTCCCAGGACCCTTTCTACGGCTCATGAGTTTATAACGGTTTTCATAGCAATACTATGAAATACTATCCATTCACATTCTTGAAACAGCATATGCACAAGTTTTCTGTCTATATGATATGCCATCTCTCAACAGATTGGATGTATAAGCAGTTATAGAATCCCAGCTGTCTTCTGTTAAAACAGACAATAAAAATTTTTCAAAAGTAAAAAAAAAACTTTCCCTTTTTAATATATTTTTATTACATTTATGTATTTTATACGCACACGTATGTATGTGTGGGCATGCACATGACAGGTGCACATGCGGAGATCAGAGAACAAAGTGAGTTTTGGGGGATTGAACTTGGGTCATAAGCCTTGATAACAAGATCCTTTACCCACCGAGTCATCTTGCCCATTCCTCTTCTGTTTAGAAGAGTTTGAATGAAGCTGAGAAGCAGCAGTGGGCAAAGTCTTTCTGCAGGACAGACTACCTGCTGGCACACATTTGGGTGCACACCACACACAGCTATGCACACAGGTCCATAGTGAGCAAAGGCTCACAGGAAGAAGTGCTGTCCTACGTACATGAAAACAATTATGTCCCAAATCAGGTTTCTCCAATAACCATGCTATTACTAGCCAGAGTTGGGTATACCACATAAATACACTGTTACCAACCACCTTCTGGGATGTACCTCAACCTTGTCTGCTTGTCTCATCCCAGGCCCCATCAAAGGATCTGGGCATCTGCATAACTGATGCACTTAACCACTGAACATCACTCATTCACTGATTGCTCAAGTCATACTTACCTGTTCAAGCCCTGTGTAATCAAAGGTCTAGAGGGCACTAGAGATACCAGGAGACCAGGCCCCTGGCCCTGGCAGATGTGCAGGGCAGTGGACCATTGTAGAAAGTGGTTTCATCGCAAACCATGGTAAAGATTTCGACCCCCTACCTCAAATATGGAGGAAGTGGTAGAGAGTCACGTCTCAATGCCTCTCATCCACCCTCCCATCGCTGGATGTGAGGCACGCCTCCTCGCAGCCTCCTGGGCAATTCCTCCTGTCCCCTCTGCCTACTAGAACTCCTTCAACTCCAGCACTCTCAACAGTTGCTAGCCCCATCCTTGGGCCAGAAAGCTGGAGTGACGCCATTTCTCACAACACTTCCTCTTCACATGTTTGAAAGCACTAACTTTTCTCTAAAAAAGAATCCAATTAGGAACAAGTTCTTCACTCATGTGTCTCTGTCTCTGCATGCAAATGCACGCACACACGTGTGTGTGTGTGTGTGTATGTGTGTGTGTGTGTGTGTGTGTATGCATGCATGCAGAGTGTGTGTGTGTCTTCGTGTTTTCTTTTGTTTTTTCAAAATGGGGCCTTGAGCTTGATACATAGGATGACCTGAAACTTCTGATCTTCCTGCTTTTGCTTCTCAAAACGCCAAGATTACAGGTGTGCACCGTCATGCCCAGCTTACACAGCACTGGGAGGGCTTCAAGCATGCAGGAAAGGATTTTCCCACTAATCTACCAAACTAGCTCCCTAAATGCCTCATCGTGCTCTGAGAAGGCCAAGTCTCCGGATCTCCCCTGACCCACTGGCTTCCTCGAGTCTCCCTGCACTCTTTCTGTTTCTGCTCTCCTGGATGCACACCAAGGCTCCACAGTCCCACTTCTTCCCTGGGCAGCAGGCATTCCTCAGAGATAACAGGAGTTCTCACAGTTCATCTAGGTGGCCAGGCTTCCCCTGGGTGGGGGACACTCACTAGGGAAGGTCAACATGGCTTTGTTAGAACAGAGATAACCCTCCTGAGTAGAGAGCATCCTAGCTATCTAATCAGTAGGTTTCCCAGGCCTTTCTCTTGGACTGTACATGCGTTTGTAAAAGAAAACAGCTGAGAGCCAAGGACACTACATTCCTTTCTTTATTTCCTTTTCCTTTTCCTCTTTTTATCCTAAGGATTAGGTCTGGGCATAGTGAATCATTTTTTTAAATCAAATAGAAGTATCAAAGATCGTCAGAGTATGTAAAGTGGCCCAGGATGAACCAGCCTCCCGAGCTGGCCCCAGGCTGCACTCTACACTATCTGTAGCAGGGGCTCCTGGGATCTGCGTGGAAAGGGTTGCCAAAGTGTGGGTGGAGGGGAGCAGGGCAGGCCTCCATGTGGGGCATGGAGGATGACAGGCACTGGTAAGATGGCTGCAGACAGCAGAGGGCCCAGGTGGGAAGGCCACTGCTAAGAAAACGTTTCAAGTCCTCCACTCTTCAAACCTTTAGCCAAGGCAAGAACATGAGAACACACATGAACCCAGAAAACACGAGAGTCCACTTCCCTGCAGCACATGTTCTGTTAGCACCCAGATCTTAAAAACCCCTCCCAGAGAAGAAAAGAGGAAGATCCTAACACAGCCCTTGTCTGTTTGCACACACACACACACACACACACACACACACACACACACACACACACCCTAATGCCCACTGGCTTTCTTCTGAGGCTCTGTATTTCAGGTCATCTGTTATGACCTGCTTCTATTCACAGCCCTTATTCTGGGGACACAGATGGGAAGTTTGGGTTTAAAGAAGGAAACATCAGAGTCCCTGAAGTAGAGTCCTTCTCCTGCGGTCCTTTGTGGTGCTTAATTAATGTCTCTTCCCTATTAGTTGTACATTCCCTCAGGGTAGTGTTAGGTCTCAAATTCAAGACAAAGCTCACCCAGTACCTGGGGCCCCTCCCAGCACTCCTCACCCCACCCCTAACCTAAACCTCTCCCTCACAGGGCTGGGCTTCCGTGCCCCACCCACCCTCACCCCTGCTCCTCCAGCATGATCCCTAGATAACTCAGCCATTTGGGCTATGCCAGTCTCTTGGTTAATGGCTCCTCTCTTGCTCTCCATCCCCCTCTCCTCTCATGGTCCAGGTTAGTCTGCTAGCTATGTTCAGCCTGGACTCTTCCTCTACCTGCTTTCTCCTTTATCTACAATAAAAATCCTCCATGCTTTAGGAGTGAGTAGTCATGTCCTCTTCCTTTTATTTCTTTTTTTTTTCGTTCAGGTAGTGTGTAGATTTCCTGAGTCCTGGTATCCACAGAACCACACGCACAGTAGATGCTTAATAAATGGGGGTTGGTAGACTGACTACATGTCAGAATAGGTGATGGAACAGTGGGATTAGGGTGAGGGACACCCTTGGGGAGATTTAGAGATCCTACGAGGTCTCTCAATAGGTTGTCAATCAAATGCACAGCCTTGGTTTCCCTCTCGAACGTAATAATTGGCTTGGACCTAAGACCCTGGTTTTCTTCTATCCTTCCTCATCTTGGGAGCACTTCCTGGCAGCTTCAGAGAAGAGCTTGGTTGGCTCCTAACTTTCACTGCAGCATTTCCTGCCAGGAGAGTTTCCATAATTGCTACCCACAGCTCCTCAGGGCCAGCCCCGGGTGGTCCCCAAAGGCCTCAGGCTAACAGGACTGGGGTTTCAGAGGCCTGAATCCCAAGCCCTAGCAGATGGTATTCTGAAGGAGGAAGCAGGGCGGCAGTTTCCTGTCTCAGTATCTCTGTGACCACTAGGCAGCTGAGCCAAGCCATCTCTCAGAATGAGCGGTCTGCTCTGAACAGGCTGATGTTCGCAGGCCTGTGCCACCCAACAGCACACCCCTGGCTCTAAGATGTTCGAGAGAGGTGTACCACAGAGAGAAGCTCAGCAGCCTCCCAGGTGCCTGGGCAATCCCAGCTCCACGGCCATTTCTAGCTTGCTGGCCCTTCAGCCCACATCCTCTCTCCTTCCCTCTCTTTAAGCAGCGCCATCCATCCTGCTCTCCTCCTGAGGAATGAGCTCTTAGCCACTTGGACACAGTCTGATGGGCTCATCATTCAGGACATACGCCTTCCCCCAGTCCAACCAAACGATGCCTGAGCAGAGTACCCATGCTCTCCCGGGAACCTGAGTTATGGGCGGAACCAAGGCAGTAGTGGGTCTGCCCCTCTATTCTAGCAGCCGCCCCCCCCTTCTAGCAGCCGCCCCCCCATTCTAGCAGCCCCCCCCCCCCCTCCTGCCGCCCCCCCCCCCCCGTTCTGGCAGCTGCCCCCGTTCTAGCAGCCGCCTCTGTTCTAGCAGCTCCCCCCACCACCACCCCGTTCTAGCAGCAGCTCTGTGGCCACATTCCATGTGCTTCCACCAAGGGTCCTCTCTGGGCAGCCAAGCCTCCACGCGTTTGCCCTGACCCCTCCCCGCCCCTCTGATCCCTCCATCTGCTGCCACATTTTTTTTTTTACTTCCTTTTCCATTGCACATGACCAATAAGCCCCAGCTGACTTGCCTACATCCTAGAACACAGGCAAGGTGATCACACAGCTAACTGTCTTGCCCAAGCCGAGCCATCCTCATACCACAGTGGCAGGGTACAACGATGGCCAAAGGGCCAGAGCTCCAGGCCTGACACCACCTCCCGCATGGCCTTGGCCTGAGGACTCCGTGCCTCTGACCGTGTTTCCTCGCCTCTGTAATGGCAATGTTTTCTCTCCTTGTGGCCCTGGGGTGTGTGTTGTTGATATAATGCACATAGGATGCTTTTGTGTAGTCAGGAGTGGCTGGTGGGGGTTTGGTGTATAGTCCTGATAGGAACATTCTCCTTGCTCCCCACCCATTCATCCCAGGAGGCCTCTGAGAATCCCAATCAGCCTCCTGCTGATCAGACACACCAGAGTCAGTCACCTCAGTGCTTTTCGACTGTGCAGAAACCTGGGGTGTCCGAGCCCAGCCTCCCAAAGCCCCTTTCAGGAAAAGGCTTCTTGAAATAAGAGGGGTTTTGGCTGCCAAGTTGAAACAGCACATAAACCTTAGAACCCACAGATTTGAGGGAATTCTAATCTTGGCCCAAACTGGCAGAAGGAGGGGTGTGGGGGAGGGGCGGATGAGTCAGAGATTCCACCCCTCCGAGGGGGCAGCCTAATATGGCGTTGGGGAGCCAAGAGAGACAACTTAGGTATGCTTGGATTTCCAGACTGGAGCCACGGCTCTGGCCAGGGACCAGCTGCGCACCCCCACACGCATGCACACACCTACCTCTCAGACACACGGAGCAGAGCTCAGGGTAGGGAATGAATCAAAACTGAGGCCCAGAGCAGCTCAGAAGAAGCCAGCTGACCTACTTGAAACTTGACACAGGAGGTGACGGCTGGCTGCTGTCACCCAGAATGCACCGGGTCTCAGCCCCTTGTGGCCCTGTGTCTTTGGGCATAGTAAAGCCCCTGGCTGACTCTAAGGTCTCCAAAATGCAGCTGCTTTGGGATCTGTGATACAACACCCATGCTGTGACTAACGGAGGCCTCATCCCAAAGGACATCTCCCCATATGAATGCCAACATTAGGAGCGGGGAGCTTCCAGAGGTGAGACTTCAGCTCCTACCATAACTCTACGGGCTATGAAAACACAAGTTTAAGATGGCTCTTGAAGGAGTCAGTGAGAAGTTGGCGTAGTTTGGTCCTGGCTAGGCTCCTCACTAGCCATGTGACTGGCGGCATCTGCTTTGCCCATCTGTAAACTGATGGAAGTGGAGATGTGGTCCTCATATCCAATGGTCCTAAGAATCATCTGGGAGTTTTGCTGAGCACTGGCTCAATAGACTGGGGAGGAGCCTAAGGATCTGCATTTCCAACAAGTCCCAAGGGTTAAATTAAGAGGGAGAAAGAGTGTTTTATCTTATCTCCACATCCCAAGTCCTCTAATTAGACCAACTTAGATCACACGCCCACTCTGGCCAATAGTTACACAGCCACCTTGTGGTAATTGACCAGGCCAAGGCCCTGGGCTCCATCCCTGGAGATAGGATTAATCAACATCCCCAGAAACACATCAAAGAGCAGTGGGACTGATGGAATGAGTCAGGGGAGAGAATTATACTGGAGAAGTGAGCAGTAATTACCCATGGGGTGGGGCAGTGGCAGAGCCATCATGGAGCCCAAGGAGGCTCTGTTCTCTCCAGCACACCTGACTATTTCTGTTTGGACCCTCTGTTGAAGAGGTCGGATCTTGATGGTGTTTGCTAAATGTAGGCTCCTGATGAGGGTGGGAAAACTCTAAAGAGACACCTTCTCCTTCAGTAGGGACAAGGCTTGATCATTACAGACGAAGGAATTGTATCCCAATCCTTGCAGGAGAGTGCTAGCTCCCTCAACCCCCTGAATGGTAGTCCTGCAGAAAACGTCAGTAACCCTCTAGTCACATGGGTGCCCCATGCACAAACCCATACTCTGCAACAAATATACAGAAAACTATAATTCAGTCTGAGACACAAAGACATTTTTTTTTTCCTAAGAAAATGTGAACAAGCGTCTACCTTCCCCATAGAGAGCACCAACAGCAGGCCAAAGTATAATTCCCCTAAGGTCCACCTGGGCAAACCAACAAGTTATTTGGCCTACTTAAAGAGCATAGGTAAGGGGTTAGTTCCAGGAGAGAGAGTGACCCCAAAGCGGTAGCACCAGTAAGAAGCCTTACCCAGCATGGATGACAACTTTTCCCGCAATGATGGAAGCGCCTCTTCAGCTAATCTACCATACCCTGTACACACTCTCCCCTCCCAGGACCATGGGATCCAATACAGCTGGAGCAGAATTATATACAGCTGGAGGGACACAGAAGAAGGAGTGGATGGAATCAATAGTGAGGCTCTAATGACCCTCCTCTAGCCTCTCTCCTATGAGGGACCATCAACAGGCCTCCTCTTCAGGGACTTCTCTGCAGGACATTGCTCTCCAGCAATCTGACAGCAGAGAGACTCCTGAATAATGACGATAATAATAATAAGACGATGATGTGGTTGGTGGTGGTGTTAATATGTCTCTCCCTTTGTCTGTGGGGATTTGGCACTCTCTTTTTGGTACCTGTTGGGATCAGAAGTTCAGGTTTGTACTGATTTGCTCTAAAACAGGTCAATGATTTGCTCTCCTTCCACTGGCTCACCTAACTCTACTAGCTGAGGAGATGAAGATCACAGAGATATAGCGTTTGGTCCACAGTCTGAGATGTAAATCTTGGACCAGGAGGGGCTCTCGAGTTTAAACCTCAGTTGTATTCAAAGCTGAGCAGAGTGCTCAACTTGAGCCTCCATTACTGGGAAAGGGAATAATGTTAGACTTCAGCCAGCATGGAGGCCCTGTGCTCAAGACGTCTGAATTCACTGACACAAGGCCATGTGACCTCGTGTAAGTCCTGTTCCCTCTCTGTGCTTCCGTTTTCTCATCAGCAAACATGAGTGTTTATCTCTCATAGGCGGCTGTGAATACTAAAATGTATAGAGCACCGGAATGCTTGCCAGCTGTCTGACAAGTACTGATAAATATTAGCAATGATTATTTGAGTCAGGTGACATAGAGGAAGTCCCTCCTATGGGTCACGAGCTAGCAGAGCAGTTGCACATCGACAGCCTTGTCCTCCACGTGACCATAGTCTTGGAGAAGATAAGACTTAAAGGTAATCCACAATACACGCTATCACTGAGCTTTGGGTGAAACGGGAACTTTGCCTGGAAGAGACCAGGAAAGACCTTGGACGAGCAGGGTGGCTGACAAAGACCTTGACTCAGGAGGGTGTCAGGAAGAGGAAACTAGATGGAGTGAACAGAAGGTATGGTATGAGCAGGCCTGCTTGTCCATGGGATGATGGCTTCAGGGCAAGAGAACCGTGCAGTTCTGAAGGCGAAGGATAGGACAAGACTGGAAAACTGGTTGTGTAGCGGGCCTGGATCTGGGCTTAGCCCTGAGGCAGCAAGAGTTTTAGGCCAGAGAAAGGAATGGGATTGTAGGATTTAAACAAACAAACAAACAAAAAAACAAACCTGAAACTGGTAACAGAGTGGAAAGTGGGGCAGAGAGGAAGGGATGAGGCCAAGCCAATTGGGAAGCTGAGCCCAGGCAAGATCTGACCATGGAGATGGGAAAGATAGCCTGGGCTTAGGACATTTCGTAGGAGGATAGACAGGAAGTGGTGGCCAACTGAATGTTAAATGGAGAGAGGAAAGGGGGTGGGTGATCAGTCTCCAGCTTAGGTTGGGTGGACATCTTGACAGAAAGTTCCAGAAACAGGAGCTGTGTGAACGGAGCCCGTGGACAAATATCAAGAATAGTTACAATTTCTGCAGGCCACTGCTTCACAATTAGTACTTTTTATTTCTTTAAACAGAATGTGACGGGAGGACACAGGATCAACTTTCAGAAATTTCCCTGAGAACACCTCCATGAGGCCTGGAGCTCGATTTTTCTCATCACTCCATCCAGATCATTACAAATACATCCCTAGGCTCACTCGGAGAACAAATAAAACACAGCTACAAATGCAAATCGCTCCTCACAGAGGACTTCAGTGCAAATGGTAGTTCCCCCTTTATGTAACCCTGTCCTCATAAGGAAAAATATGAGAAAATACCAACTTTAACCATGGAATAAATAGAGGGGATGATGGCTTTAAAATTAGGGGTTGGAAGAATGGCATACTGTGAAATCCCAAACCCCAGGCAGGGTCTAGGGAGCCACAAACCACACAGATTTGAACTTCAAGAGGAGATGATGTTTTGAAGGGCCTGGAAATAAAGAGTCCCAGGTTCAGCTGGGGAAGGACGAATTCTCATCCAAAACACATCTTTATGGCTGGGCTTTAGGGCCCGGAAAGTGTTCCTCATGGAAATGCTGAACAGTCTCTCCGTCCTACACCAGTGCGGCTCTGAGAAAAATCAGACTTTCCCCTGCAACTAGGTCAACTGGATGGGTGGAAGGAGATTCCTTGAGAATTTTGAGATTTCTAGGACGTTAAAGAAAGAATTGCATTATGGACAGGGATGTCTTTTTGTTTTTAATGTATTTATCCTTTCACAATTTCATACATATGTACAAGATTTACTTTGGCCCCCATTACCCTCTCTCATTCACTCCCCTGTTACCCTCTCTCATTCACTCCCCCCCATTACCTTCTCTCATTCACCTCCCCCCTCCCAGAGCCCCTTTGTCTTCCCACCAAGCCCCGCCCCTTTTATGTCTTGTCTTTCCTTTGTTTTGTTTGTGGTCCACTGCACTGAACTAGGGTTCCTTGCTTGAGCAAGAGGGACTTTTTACTTGAGTAAGGACAGTTGACCAGTGGCTATGCCACTAAAGGCTATGAATGCCCCTCAGCCATCAACCATGAACTGTCAGTATAGCTCCTTGAGGGGAAATAGAACCTGACAAGCCCCTCCCTATCCATAAAGAGATGTTGATATTGTGCAGATAGCCACTGCTGCTTTGAGTCCATGTGTACAATGGCTGTCCCAGTGGACCTGAGATTTCTGACTTTGCCTCTATCTGAAATTCAGCAAACTACTTGTGAGAAAGAAAAGGCAACCAGACAAAAATCTCTTCTTGTCCAGAGGTGTCAGTTTGTGAGCCCTGTATCATCAAAGACCCTGGACCACTAAGCTCCACTCAGGAGTCAATGGCTCAAGTGTCCACAAATGCCAGAAGACACTTCCAGGTGTGATGCTGGCTGGCTAGATGGGCATTGACCAGATGAGATGTTATGTCCAGTCTGAAAGGAACAATATCTTACATACACCCAACAATTGTGGCTGTAAGGAAAAGTGAGCCAATGGCACCAGCATCGAAATTTCTAAAAGACTCATTGAAATATGCACAATCTCTTGAAATCTTCTAAATTTTAACATTGAGAACAAGTTCCAAAATATCTTAGACACAACACGGGCCAAACAAAGCACAGCACACTGGCGCCCTTCAAGATCTGGGCTCTGTTGCCTCCCAACATTATCAAGACAGAATTTCAACACATCGGTGGAAGGAGAGAGAGGCCTTACATCATGCAGAATTAGGGTGCAGCCAGCTCCCAGCCTAAGTCCCTTCTGCAGCTCTTCTACCTACCAACACCTATGTTGCTCGGTCTCAGCTCCTTGATCTGTGAGGAGAGGGGAAAGGGCAAGGTGGAACATCAAGGACTTCAACCAGTATTCTACACCAGTGGTCAGTAGACCCATTTGCTTAATAAGGCATTTTCTGCAAAGCAGAGAAGCCCTTCAGCTTTTGATGGCTCAAGATTTAGGGTAGGTGGATCCCTGGGTACAATGTTCCAGATCTTGGGTGATGTCTCATGAGGACTCTCCCTAAAATGATTGAAAGTAGACTAAGAAGATGAAGCCACACCATGTGAGATACAGTGACCTCAGCTGTATCTTTCATCCTTCTCTTCACAAGAGGCTCAGAAGGTAGGGACTTTATCAATGCCTTTGTCTACATCTGGAAAATGAGGAACTGGAGGCTCAGAAGGGCTAAGCCAGGCAGGCCAAATAAGAGAAACAAGGAAAACATGGAGAAATGCAAACTACTACTTCTTTACAATTGAATCCTATCTGGTTATTTTCTGTTACTAACATTGGTTGGTATACTCAAGAGACTTCCAGTTTAAGATTGTCTTGGGTTACTAAGTGAGGTTACTAAGAGGGAGAGGGACAAAAAGAAATCATGGAATAAATATAGGAGATAGTAGCTTTAAAAGGTCACTAGCAAATACTCATAGATCAGTCCCTAGCCCAGCAGTCACCAGAGAGGCTTCGCTGACACCTGATGGGAGCAGATACAGAAATCTACAGCCAAACATTAGGCAGAGAGAGAGAGAGAGAGAGAGAGAGAGAGCGCCCAAATCAGAGATCTCCATTGGGTCCCTTCCCTTGGAGCTCATGGAAACCCTGCAGAAGACGGGGAGGAAGGATTGTAAGAGCCAATGAGCTCAAGAACACCAGGAGAACACAGCCCACAGAATCTACTAAACAGGACTCCTAGAGGCTCACAGTGACTGAAGAGACAATCATAGAGCCTGCATGGGTCTGAGCTAGGTCTCCTGCAAATATGTTATGGTTGTTAGCTTGATGTTCTTGTGGGATTCCTAACAGTGGAAGTGGGGGTATCTCTGACTCTTTTGCCTGCTCTTGGGACCCTTTTCCTCCTACTGGTTTGCCTTGTCTAGACTTAATATGAGGGTTTGTGCCTAGTCTTATTGTAACTTATTATGCTGTATTCAGTTGATATCCCTAGGAGGCTTGCTCTTTTCTTAAGGGAAATGGAGGAACAGTAGATCTAGGGAAGAGGTGAAGAGGGGGTGGCTGGGAGTAGTGGAGGGAGGGGAGGCTGCAGTTGGGATACATTAAAGAGTCACTAGCAAGAGACTAGAAGTAGGCCATGATAAACTGAGGCAGGTCTCTGTCAGGAAAAGCCACCCTTTCTGAGCAATAAGCTCTCAGCTCCTACTGGAAGAATGGGGCTTACTATAGAGAATTGGTCAGAACCATCTACAACCACTCAGGGGCAGCATGGGAAGCTCTGCATTCCAGTTAGTGTAACAAACTGCCTCATCTTGGACTTCATTTCTATTGGTTTGAAATTCTTCCACCACGTGGCACACTTCTCTTCTACAACTCAGTTTAAAAACAACTGAGTCACATGTGAAATGAATGAGGCTCGCTCTCCTCTCTGATATTGTCATCCACATACTGAAGGTGGGAAGGATGGAACTCTGTAGATATCTATTTGATGTCTGTGAGAGACAAGTCTGCTGGACCACCCTTCTGCCTGGGTGTCCTGGTATCAGGGAGGACATAGTAGATGTGTTCCTATTCCATGTCCACTGAGAGAACTAGGGTCCCTTTCTCTGGTGTTTGTACTTGGGACACCCAGAACCACCTGGAGAGCTCCTGTCTGCTCCTAGCATATGCACTGTGTCCCAGAAATCTATATCCTTAAGCAAAATCTTGAAGGGAGCTTAAATCTGGGCCATGGCGTCCTTCCCATGGTCCATAGTTGGCCATTTCTTTTATTGGGACAGGATCTCATTCTGTAGGCCAGGCTGGCCTTGAACCCTCCATCTTCTTGCCTCAACTTAGAAAGTCCTGTGGTTGCAGATGTGTGGCACTACATGCAACCTATAAAGTCCTCTGTTATATTTGTACATTTTCTTGTTTTGCAGCCCTGGGGATAAGCTATGTCCTGATCTACTCTGATTTCTTATTTACACACATCTATGTATCAGACTTAAATATTGTTTTGCCTCTTCCCAGGGATTTCTCAAGGTTACCCGAGAACAGCCATCTCAAAAGCTGCACCAAGTGTTATGATCTTGCCTGTATACTATGCTTGGGAAACTTGGGAACACAGGGCCTGAGCGTTTCACCAGGGTCACCTGGATGGTGGGGACTGAGATGGGTTTGAAGTGCAACTTCAAGGCTTCATGGATGCTGAGCTTCCTGGCTACGGTACCATCTCCTCTCAGCCTTAGTGGAACATGAAGGGGCTCCTTGTGCCCCACACAGTGCATGTCTGATGAAGGAGGTAAATACTGGCTTTGAAGTCAGCAGTCGCTCAAAAGCTACCCCACAGGCCTAGGACTGCCCACAGCTCATGTGTTGGTCTGAGAGGAAACCTAGTTTGTGTATCTTCAGCAGATAATATCTAGGACTAAATAAGGCAGCAGGACAAAAGGCGAGAGAGAAGCACTGTGCTAGCCCTATGATGTTGTTCTGATAAATTGTCATGAGTTGACTGAGCTCACTGAAAAGATGTCTCTGGAAGTGGGGTGCCTCCCACATTTCAGATCCACACATGTGTCTCCAAGTGTCTTCCAAAGCCTCTTGTCTAGGGATGGGCTTCCCCTCTAACTCTGTGACAGAGAGGAAAGAGAATAGCAAAAGAGGCCCAAAGGCAGGGGAAATTGTGTCTTTAACAACAGCTAAAAGGTGGACCATTCCCAACAGGGGCTACTGTTTTTCATCCTATGGTATAAAGGTGCCTCCCGTGGCTATGGGAAGCTGGAAGATCAGCCACAGAAGCTCATCCATGGAGAGAAAGCTCTGTCGGGAAATCCAGTTGAATTTTGCTGAATGTTGTAAGTACTGGATTTGATGATGTTGTCTTTATCTGTTGATATTTTTTTTTTTTTTTTTGGTTTTTTCGAGACAGGGTTTCTCTGTGTAGCTTTGCGTCTTTCCTGGAGCTCACTTGGTAGCCCAGGCTGGCCTCGAACTCACAGAGATCCGCCTGCCTCTGCCTCCCGAGTGCTGGGATTAAAGGCGTGCGCCACCAACGCCCAGCTATCTGTTGATATTTGTTCTTCGACTTGCAGGATGCCTTGCCCAAGGGGACATACCACTCTGTTTGGGGGCTCTCTGCTGTGATCCCCAGCTGATTGCCTCAATGGGCTTTCTCAGTTGATTTCTACAGAAGGTTTTAAGTCCCTGGTTTGATGATATCTTTCTGTCTATCATCTATCAAACTACCTCTTGCTATTTATTTTTTCACTTCAGCTATATACTTAATAAACTCACCCACTCTAAACTGAAAGCATGGCTATTGTAGATTGTTTCTGAACTACGTAGAAAAAGAAAAACTCATTTGAGTACACCACACCTTTTCATCATCACCAAATTCACACATTGAAGCTCCAACTCCTAATGTGGAGATAGGCTTTGGAGATAGGGCTGTATTAAGGTTGAAAAGGGTCTGTAAAGGGTGGGACCTTATCTTAGTTACTTGTGGGGGCCCAAAGAGGCTCCCTAGTAAGGCCTTACTTAAGGTCAGAAAGAACGAGCTTGCTTTGCCCAGCAGGGCTGCATAATGGGATGATTTGGCCAAGGGCACAGTTACCAGGTGTTTTGAAGAGTCTACACTTGTTGATACTTTATACCTCGACCTTGAAAGGGGAGGTCTTTTGTTCCTCCCCTTGCTGATGTATACAAAGCCCATCATGATTATTAACTTGGGGCAACTGGGTACTGACTCAGGGCCCTTGCGAAGTTATCCTGTGTCTCTGTCTTTCTCATCATCTCCATCTATATTTCCACCTAATACTTCCTTATTCCTCACTCCTCCCTGCAAGAACCCTTCAACGGGTTGGAGATGGCCTCCTACTTTTCCTCTTGCTGTGATAAAATACCATGGCAAAAGCAACTTAGGTTAAAGGGTTTATTTGGTGCACAGTTCAAGGGTATAGCTGCAGGATTTTGAGGCATTTGGTCAAGTTGTGTCCACAGTTAGGAAGCAGCGAATGATGAGATGTCCATGCTCAGCTAGCTTTCTCCTTTTTACTCAAGCTAGGACCCAGGCCTAGGGAATGGTGCCACCCATGTTAGGGTGGGCCTTCCTACCTTAATTAACCCAGTCAAGATAACCCCTTACAGGCATATCCAGAGATCTGTCTCCTAGGTGATTTTCCTCTTGTCAAATTGATAATATTAGACATCATAGGCTAGCGCTCTCTCTCTCTCTCTCTCTCTCTCTCTCTCTCTCTCTCTCTCTCTCTCTCTCTCCCTCCCTCCCTTCCTTTCTTCCTTCCTTCCTTTTTTTCATTTTGAGACAAGGTTTCTCTGTGTAGCCCTGGTTATCCTGGAACTCCCTCTGTAGACCAGGCTGCTCTCTCTCTCTCTCTCTCTCTCTCTCTCTCTCTCTCTCTCTCTCTCCCTCTCTCCTTTTATTTCTCACTCTGTTCCTCCCTCGCTGCCTTTATGACTAAGCACCAAAGAAAGAACATGTGAGGACTCAGAAACTTACGGCCATCTGTAAGCCAGGAAGAGAGCCCTCACCAGACTGCTCCCTGAACTTGGACTTCTAGCTTACAAAATGTGTGAAAATAAGCTTCTATTACTTAAGCTTCACTTTCTGACGTATTTTTATCCTGGCAGTCAGGGCTAGAAGGACAAGGACAAACCTAGAAGATGAGGGAGAAAGAAGAGACTTGGCAAGGGCCAGGCACCACCCAGAGGTCTCTCTGCCTAACACCCCCCTACTCCCATGCTCTCCTCCACCCTAAGGTATCCTATTCTCATTGTCTCCTGAATGCCTTTCCTCTCATGGAAACAGGCTGTGCCTATTGCTAGGACATAACAAGACCCTTGGCTCTGCCAAGTAGCAAAGCACCTTCCTTGCAGGGGCTATATTAAACATATACCTAAGTCCCCCTTTTCTCTGACTCAGAGGTCACTTCAGTTTTGCAAGCCTCATGCTATCTGTGTTCCTCTGAGGATCAGTCTGGCCCTCCAGATGCTTCCACAAGGCAGCATGGGAAGGACATCTCTTCTTCCTTCTTATCTGCCTGAATGGGGAGAAGGGATAGTCAGAACTTGGACGTGGCTGACTGCTTGGGAGAAGGACTGAGATCCAAAATACTCAGGCTAAATTAGACTCCAACACGTGGCAGGGTCAAAGTGGCTAGTCAGGGGGAGATTTTGATACTCTCTGTTTATCTCAGACCCTCACATTCAACCCCCGCCTAAACAATGTGGTTTCTATAAAAAACAGTGCACTTGGTGTACTAAAGTGCTCTGAGCCAAACCCCCCTACTCCCCAAACCACTTTCACATAGACTTCAGCCAACTTATCCCTAAAGAAATTCTAGAACCATCCATGCCTGCCCTGATCCTGTACCTACCATCTTTCTCACTAGCTGCTCTGCTCTCCAAACCCATCTGAACTCTCCTGTTAAGATGCTCCTGGGTCATGTTAAGGATCTTAAGTAACCAGCTGGCCCTACACAGTGTGTCCACCATAAGAATCTTGAATGTTCTTATTGTTCTGAGAAGCTATAAAAGCTATAAAAGCCTGGTCTACAAGAGTGTGTGAGCACATGCTCCCACAGACAACTGTAAATGCCCCTTCTCAGGCCTGGTCTACAAGAGTGTGTGAGCACATGCTCCCACAGACAACTGTAAATGCCCCTTCTCAGGTTGTTCTCAGGGTCTTTCCCAGTCCACAGGTGCCCTGTAAATCAGGACAGGCCAACAATGCAGGCCTTCACTATGTTCTCTGCATCCTCACCTTCTCCCTTGAGCCCACCCAGTCTTTGAAAAGGGTCTAAGTTTCCACCCTGGGGATCTCCACAGGGCTCAGTTTCCCTAGAGCGGCTGTGTGTACCCAGCTTCCTTTATGAGGGGTCACCCCTTTATCTCCTATCTCCTGCACTTGACTAAATTTACCCACTGTCAGGTCAGTAAAATAAGAGCTAAGTGCTTGATTGGCTTTCAGCCTCATTTGGAAGACAAGGGATTGTTGAAACCAGATCTGAACATTTTGATTATCAGTCTCCATCACCTGTACACATTTACAGCCAATGGAGGTTTTTCTGTGGATCTGTTTACACGGGGGAGTTGCGTGTGGATTTATGGGTCAAGTGACTCTTGGGTCATTTCAAGTCTTCAGCAACTGGAGCTTTGTGGATGCTTTTAACTGCAGTTGTTGAGAAGGAAAAAAAAAGGAAAAGAAAAGAAAAGACGCTCCTAGTTACATGTCCAGGTGAGCTGCAGTGGCTCCAATATACATCTATCCTAAGTGACCTTTGCCTTCCGAAGGGAAGACAACAAAAGACCTTTTAGCCATAGACTTCTGAATGCACACAACAGCACCACAGTGATGGAAACCTCAACTGGGCCAGCAAGACCATGAGAGGGCCATCTGCCTGCTAATCCAGACCAGTCAAGGAAGATGGAGTTACAGGACCAAGTGTTCCCTCAGTCGAGAGGCCTGGTTTACTTCTTGCCAAACAAGCATCCCTCACAGCTCAGTATCAACCTCTCGCCCTCTCTCCTTCTCCTAGAATGGTGCTCTTTACTTAGCCTTGGGTTTGTGGATCTCGGTGGCAACCCTATTTGGAAGAACAATGGCATGTTGCTTACATGGCACTCCAGGGGTGAAATGGTGTCAGGAGGGCTGGGTTAGACATAGACATGGGCTGTCAGCTACCTTCAAGGCACCTTAAAAACATTTGCTTGGCCAGAAGCGTGTTTAGTGGTGCTCACCACACCCCTCATCTCTCTCTTTTTAGACTTTTTTTTTAATGTGTATGTGTGTGGCCTGCATCATATATATGTATACCATATGAGTGTTGATTCCCATGGAGACCAGAAGAGGGCATCGGGTCCCCTGGATCTGGAGTTACAGACAGCTGTGAACCACATGATGTGAGTGCTGGGAACCAAACCAGGGTTTTCTGCAAAAGCAGCAAGTGCTCTCAACCACAGAGCATCTCTTCAGCCCCAGCAGCTCTCTCTTTCAACTGGATGCCATTCTTGAAGCATCAGCTAGTTTCAATAAACTGCTACCTCGAAAGTCCTTACCTACAGGCCACCTTCAGAGACCCAGCATCCCACTAGCACATCCTGTCTAAAGCAGGGGCCATCGAAGTATTCTTCACAAACAACAATGGATGGGTGGCAAGCATTGTCATTCTCAGCTCTGCAGGTCATCACTGTTCAACCATTCCACTTGGCCATCATCCACCAAAGCTGCCCGAGACATTATGTAAGTGAAGGGGTATGGCTGGGTCCCAATAATGTAGTTACAAACACCGAAACTGGAATTCTATATAATTTTATGTATCACCAAGTGTATCTTTTCATTCATTTTAAAATTGTTTCTTAGCTTACAGGAAATACAAAAGCAGGCAGGAGGTCCAATTGGGTCCAAGAGCCTTATTTTCTCACTGTCTGATCTAAGCATGAACAAACAAGCTCTCCCACTACCACCTCCCCAGCCTAGTGATTTGCTGGGGGTTATATGGGTCAGTGTTTTGAATGTGCCTTTCTTACTTGCAACTCTGGCTGCTCGTGGGTGATGGCAGCAACACATAAAATGTCTTCTGCATTTTGGGTCAACCTAAAGGCAGCAAGAGGCCACCAAAGGGCTGGGCTCCTGGGGAGAAGAGATCATGCCAGGAAAGAGGTTTCCTATTACCTTCTCTACAGTGATAATGTATGCAGGGAAACAACCTTTCCTGTAGGAAGCAGCAAGGCAAGTCACAGTGCCACATGAAGGGGCTGCCCTGAGTCTGCATGAGCCTCCAGCCCAGGTGGCCGGAAGGCTGGGGATGTTGACAGAATGCTTGTCTAGCATGCAGGGGCCCTGGTTTATGTGGTCCAGTTCCCAGCACCACATAAACCAGGTGTAGAGTTGCACACCTGTAATACCAGCCCTCAGGAGATAGAGGCAGAAAGATCAGAAGTTCAAGGTTACTCTTGGCTACACAGGGGTGCAGGGCCAGCCTGGGACATATGAGGCCCTGTATTTAAAAAGAAAAGAAACAAACAAACAAATAAAAACAAGATACTCTACTGCTAGCCAGGACCCGGGAGACTTCCCTATAGATAGGACGGCTTATGCCAGCCTCTCCAAGCCCCGCCTCACACACAGCTGTCTATCTACATAGCTGAGTCAGCATCTGACTTGAAGAGTGTTGGGCTGCTTGATTCTTCAATGGAGAATTTCCCTTTGTTTTAGGTTCTCCTTTGGGCTTGCTGATCACAACACAACCCCTGGAACTAGTCTTGCCCTGGAGAAACCATCAAAAAATGCAGTTCCCATCTGGTCTAGCTTTTGGACCATGGTACAAAATCCATTCACCAGCTTGGTCTGCTCCATCCTCAAAATGGATAATGGTCCTTTAAAAACCTGATGGAGCCGTAGAGTTAAGGCGTGTTTAAATGGTGAGCACAGCAGATTGACTGCTGTGCAAACATCATGATTACTTGAGATTTTGATCATTATTTTCAATGACTTGAAGCACAGTAAATGTTTTTGTTTGTTTTAGAAGAGCCCACCTGGTAGCTCACTGGGTAAAGGCCCCAAGCCTGATGATTGAGTGTGACTCTGTAATCTATGTAAAGATGGAAAAACAGAATTATCTCTACGAAGTTATCCCTTGACCTTCTCAAGTGTGTCATGGCATGTGCATGACCATACACACATTAAAAAGTAATAAATACATTTTTAAAAAGAGGCATGGGAGAGAGCGTGGTCCTGGGCATATTCACAACCAACTAGCAGTAATAATGGCATATATATCTATCTATATCTATATCTATATATCTATATATGCTTATTTTATCTTTATATCTTTATCTCAATACCTGCAAAGAGAAAGAAAGAACAGCTAATAATCGAGTGCCATATAACAAGGAGAGTTTGGTTCACCCCACATAAAAATCTCATTTAACGTGAATTTCATTTGACATGGAGATCATTTATTACCCCATTTAGAGATCAAGAAAACATAAACATTCCTTTTTATTTGGCTTGGTGTTTTTAACTTTTTATTACGTGTGCGCACGTGTGTGTGTGTGTGTGTGTGTGTGTGTGTGTGTGTGTGTGTGT
>CABHPR010143539.1:0-29594 GCA_902168415.1 Peromyscus melanophrys | reverse complement strand
GTGTGTGTGTGTGTGTGTGTGTGTGTGTGTGTGTGTGTGTGTTAAAGGAAGACAGCAAAAATAAATACAAAATTTCAGAACAGCCCTTAGCTTTAGGTTATATAGGAGATCTGATACATATTATCTCATTTTATAAACAATTAACTGTGCCTTACAAATTTCCTCTAAAAGTGATATTGTATATTCATACCACTATGTGTTCCTCAGGAGAGTTACTGTTTGTAACAGCATCCTGTGGGAAGATATAGGGCATTTCAGATGATTAATGCATTTAAAGGCGGTTGGGAAACTTGAGCTGCAGATGGGTCTACAAACACAAGATGAAAAAAACAAAAAACATCTGTTGAGGTATTTGGATTACATCTCCTCACGAAGAAGGTATCAGAAGATTGTAGGTTCATGAGAAGATCAAATTGACTTTTTAGGAAAATAGCTCTGCAGAAAGAAAAGAAATCAAAGACAGAATGACAAAACAGGGCTGAAAAATACGTTATGTTACTGTTCTATTGCAGTCATAAAACACCATGACCAGGGCAGCTTATAGAAGAAGAAGTTTCCTTTGAGCTTGTGGTTCCATGGATAGAGTCTATGATGGCAGAGCAGAAGCAGCAGGCAGCTGGAATACCAGCTTAGAGTTCACATCTCCAACCACCAGCAGAAGGCAGAGAGCTAACTTGAAATGACATTGGTCTTTTGAAACCTCAAAGCCTGCCCTCAGTGACATACTTCCTCAAGCAAAGGAACACTTTCTAATCCTTCCCAAACAGCCACCAACCAGGGACCAAGTATTAAAATGCTGAAGACTTTTCAACCCCTCTCCCTCTCCTTCCCTCTCTTCTCTTTCCTCCCTTTCTCGGTGTGTGTGTGTGTGTGTGTGTGTGTGTGTGTGTGTGTGTGTGTGTGTGTGTGTGAGAGAGAGAGAGAGAGAGAGAGAGAGACAGACAGACAGACAGACAGAGACATAGAGAAAAAGACAGCGTGTGTGAGAGAGACTGTTTCAAAAGTCTATGTGAGAAACGTTTTATTAAAGAAGTAAGATAAAGAATGGAATTACTGAAATATCTACTTTTGTGTTCCCTGCCACAAGTCTCTTGGACTTACTAGCCCATGAAAAGCCAACGACAACCTTGGATTTTCTAGATTGCAGAAGAAATGGGTCTTATACCATTATTGAACACCAAGACTAGAAGACCTTTTTGTCTGTAATCCAATTTTTATACTTCGTTGCCAGTTCTCTTTGATTAGTTTTGTTGTATATTTATCCCTTTGTCGGTCATGTTAAGCAATTGTATAGGGGTGTGGTAATATTTTGTTTGTGGTCTAACAAATAAAGCTTGCCTGGAGATCAGAGAAGTAAAGGAGCAAGCCACATACCGCTTACCTCGACAACTCCTCAGCCAAAAAGGCTTGAGTTCCTGTCTCCTCCTTCCTTATACTCCTCTCTCCACCCAGCCATACCACTTCCTGTCTTCACCTCCCTAGTTCTGGGATTAAAGGTGTGTGCCTCCCAAGTACTGGGATCAAAGTCATGAGATCCCAAGTGCTGGGATTAAAGGTGTGTGCCACCACTGCCTGGTTTCTATGGTTAACTCGTGGCTAGCTCCTCACTCTGATCACCAGGCAAGCTATATTTGTTGGAGCACAAACAAAAATATCACCACATAGGGGTTTAGCTGTCTCCACACTTGGGAAAACTCCAGCCTAAAGGGAGATGGGTGTGCAGAGAGTGACAGGAGATTAATAAACTCACTTTCAAATACCATGTGAACACCAAGAAAATTGGCTGATTCTGATTGGGAGTATGGATAATACAGAGTTAGTATGTGGGAAAATGTAGTTCAGAAGAAATACACTTTTTCACATTGGTCTTGGTGTATTTTTTTTTTCTTTTTGCAGGGAGGGCTCAGAGTTCAAGGGGGTGGTGGACCTGAGAAGAATGGGAGGCGAGTGTGATGGGGTGCATTGTATGAAATTCCAAAATAATCAATAAAAATTATCTCCAATATTATGTTGGAAAATGAAAATGAAAGACAAAGATGGGGTGTCTCTACTTGCCTGATCAGTTAGCATCTACTGTATAGCTACCCACCAGCTGGGGGTTCTTTTGCTCTACTCTAACTAAAGCATAGCCGGGCATGGTTCCGGCTTCCCTGAAGTTAACAGCTCCTGAGCTTCCGGTGTCAGGGGCCTTTAACTCTCAAGGTTGTAGCTGAGAGAACAGGGTTCCAGCAGTCCTCCGCTGGTACTGTTTCAGCTTCCAGTTTTGAGCACCGATGGCCCTCAGATAGAAGATGCTCCATTAGTGGCTCTGGGCAGCTCCTCCTGCAGTCAGTGCTACAGCTAGTTTGTGGTGTTAGCTCTTCACTGCCCCTTGCCATCCACAGCCCCTCAACTCGCTGTATTCGTGTGCTCAAACGCCCTCTGGAATTCTTTAACTACCGTCTAGTGGACCTTGTGCATGTGTCTGGGCTAAGAGCCCAAGGAGTCACGTGGGTCCTTTGTGTCAACACTTCGGTTTCCCCAGCCTGTGATAAGGGCTACCCTTATCAACAAAATTACAACAAAATCGCAGGAATGGGGGTTGTCAGGACCTATGTGGCTGTTGTAGCGAGGTGAAGTATGGAGGTCTGGACTAACCAGAGCAGAGTGAGAAGGTTTCTCAAATTGCTAGCCCAATCCTTTTGCTTAGTTTCACATGGCTGTCCCGGCTGGTGTGGGTGTAGGAGATGTTCGTCTCCCACTTGATCTGCATAATGGCCTGGTCTTCTGGAGAAGCTATGGGTTGAATCTCTAGCCTGCAAAGGGAACTTGTCTGGAGTCATTGGGCTGGCTGAAGTGGTGGGGACTGAAACAGAGCCTCCTTTCTTTACAACCATTGAAATGCCGTTCCTTGGAACAGAAGCAGGTTACTGCGGCAGCCACGACACCTGCAGCAGTTTCTGCTTCTGGATTGAAGTCTCCTGTCTGCATTTATGGCTAGATTGAAGTCTCTATGAGCAGGCATGAAGCATTTAAAACGCTTAGAGCTGCCATGATGACAAACTCCCTTGATTGTGAAAGAAGCAGGTAGTTGATGGACAGCGGGGTAATTTCCAGCAAAACAGAAGGGCTGAGCTCATGGTTACTGTCTTATTCCATGGAACGTTTGCAGGTACAACAAGGTCACTTACAGCCGTATTGGTCTCAGATGATGCAAAGATAAGTGTAACAGTCTTCAGTGAGATCTCCATCCCTGCTGGACCTGGCGAGTTGCATGCACCATTCCCTGTTCCTCACTCTTGCACACATTCCAGGTTAAGAGAAGAATCTGACAGTAGTCAATCAAGCAAGCAAAAATTAAACTTCGATGAATGTTTAAAATAAAGATCTAACATTAAATAACACTTTCCCAGAAAATTTAATTTAACAAAATTTAAATGCAGCCAAATAGTCATAAGGACGAACAGATCTTAATCTCTCTCTTTTTAAATTATCTTTTAAAAAGTTTTTCTTTTTTAATTAATTAATTTATTTTACATCCTGACCCCAGTTTCTCCTCCCTCCTCTTCTCCCTGTCCCTTTCCCCACCTCCCCTCTGTCTCCACTCCCATCCACTCCTCCTCCTTTTCTATTCAGAAAAGGGCAGGCCTTCCATGGTTATTGACAAAACATGGCATATCAAGTTGCAATAAGACAAAGCACTTGGCCTTGTATTAAGGCTGGCCAAGGCAACCCAGTATGAGGAATAGGGTCCCCCAAACCAGCAAAGGAGTTAGAGACAGTCCCTGCTCGCACTGTTAGGAATCCCACAAGAAGACCAAGCTACACAACTGTCACATATATGCTGAGGTCAGTCCCATACAGGCTCCCTGTTTGTCAGGTCAGTCTCTGTGAATGCCTAGGAGCCCAGATTAGTAGATTCTGTAGGGTTTTTGTGATGTCCTTGACCCCTCTGGTTTCTACAATCCTTTTTCCCTCTCTTCAGCAAGATTCCCTGAGCTTGGACTGTGGGTCTCTGCATCTTATTGCAGCAGTTGCTGGATGAAGTCTCTCTGATGACAGTTGAGCTAGGCACCAATCTATGAAGATAGCAGAATATAGTTAGGCATCATTACATTGACTTTTTCCCTCCAAACATGTTTGGTTCTATCCTAGGTCTCTGGTTCATGCAGTCTCTGGGTCCTGGTGCTCCAGGCAGTGACAAAGAAGGGTTTACTCTCACAGCGTAAGTCTTAGGCTAGACCAGTCATTGGCTGGCCACTCCCACAATCTCTATGTCACCCTTACCCCAGCACATCCCATAGGCTGGAGAGACTATAGGTCAAAGGTTACATGGCTGGGTTGGTGTCCCAATCCCTCTACTGGTAGTCATGTCCAGTCACAGGAGGTGGCCAGTTCAGGCTAAGTATCACCTTTTGCCAGGAGTCTTAGCTGGGACCATCCTTGTAGATCCCTGGGAGTTTCCCTTGTGCCAGGTTTTTACCTGACCCTGACCCTGAAATGACCCCCTTTCCAGTTGGCTCTCAATATTTCTCCCTTCCCTTTCCTCCATTCAACCTCTTCCATATATCCCTCCCTGCAAATCAGACCTCCTTTTTCACTAATTATTATTGCATATAATTCATATATATATATATATATATATATATATATATATATATATATAGAGAGAGAGAGAGAGAGAGAGAGAGAGAGAGAGAGAAATATTTCTAATACAACCTGTTCAGAAGCCTAAGTCTCCTGTTCCCAGCTTTCTTCAGTTGTCTATAGTTCTTTACGTAGAGTTGAGGCCTCATGTACTTTTTCTTGTCCACTTTGGCATGTCCACAGGTGTCCTCCTTGTTCGGCTCACATTTGGACAGTCATGTTCATGAGGCTTTATGGTGTATGCTTCTGATACTACTAGGAGAATCTCACAGCAAACTTCTTGATCCCCTGGCTCTTACAATCTTTCCACACTCTCTTTTGCAATGTACTCTGAGCTTTAGGTTCAGGAGTGGTTTGTAGATGTATTTATTGGGACTGGGCTCCACAGCTCTGCCTTGTGATTGGTTGTGGTTTTCTGTAGTGGTCTCTGTCTGCTGTAAAGAGAAGTTTTCTTGTTAAGGGGTGAAGACTATACTTATCTGTCGCTATAAGGACAAATGTTTATAGATTATCATTAGGAATCTCTCTTAATATATCTTCTTAGGTTCTGGTGATTCTGCTACCAATCAATTTTAGACAAGAAATCACATATCTAGCATTGTTTAAATAAACAAGCTCTCTATCTATCTTTATCTCTATCTATCTATCTATCTATCTATCTATCATATATATGTATGATATATATATATCATATATATGTATCAGGGTATCTACTATACTATGTTATTACATGCAATGATAAACCCACCTATAAAAAATGCTCAAAAATTTGTGAGGCAGAACATTTAATTATTTAATGATCCAATCTTCAGATACTTTGGTTGAGCGATCATAAGCTGGGTTTTGCTTCATTGTTCTGTGATTTTTTAAGCTCTTTGTTGACTTTCTCTGACCTCATTATTTTGAGCTGAACCACAGTTCACAAACACATACTATACACTCTAATTGTGTGTGCCTCTCAGTACTGTTTAGTACTGTTAAACTGGTGCAGCATCTCCAAAGGCTCTAACTACAGGCCGTGAAGTAGCCAAGTACCATCTAGTGCTGCTATAGCCATCCTTGAGAAGAAGCCTAGAAAACAAGTTCATTAGCCCATAGCTTCATCATCGTTAACTCTTTTGTCATCATTTACTTCCCTAAAGATCTTGAAGCCATGGCCATACAATCCAGTCACGGAGGTTGTTCATAAAGACGGGCTGCAACCTGGATTATAATGATATGACTACTGACATGACACAAAAAGGAGTGAGTGGCACTCTCTTTGGCTATCTGTGGCCTAGAAGGACATGCCGCACATTGAACTGTAAGAATATGAGTCTACATATTCTATGGCTCAGCCTTAGCTGGTTAAAGTAATAAGACTTCAGAAAAGGTACTGAAAATGTAGTTAAAAAGTCTTTAGACTTTTTTTTTTAATTTCCTCTTACAAGCCAGGTGTGTCCTGGAGTTGATTCTCCTTTTCATGTTAAATATTCAGTCCAGACAAGAATAAGAACACTCCCTATACATACTTAAATGCTTCTTCTTTGTTTATCCCATCTCAACAGATAGTCATTTATCTCAGGTTACTTTTAATGTCTTTTTTTTTTTTTGCAGGAAAGAATAACTGCCCTACTCTGTCTTAAAACATCTCTAAGATATAGGTAATGAACATTTCTTACTTAGTAATAGACATATTCTTAAGAAAAGGAAACTCATAATGTCCAATGAATTTGAGGAGCACACCTACTCTTAAGATTTGATGTTGTCTTATCAAATTCTGTTTTCTGGTACTTACTAATAGTGCTGGAAGTTAGAGGACATCATTGATTTTTTTTTGCAAAACAAAATATTGTATTAAGATGAATGATTATGTCCTAAAAATGAAAATCTCAGTAATATTCACATTTCATAAGCCCATAAACTGGGACTGGTGGCCCAAACCTGTAACCCCACGTATTTGGGAAGTTGAAGAAGAAGGATCTCAAGCTCAAGGCTTGCCTGAAGTACAAAGTGATTCCAAAGCCACCCTGGGCAATTTATCAAGACTCTGTCTCAAAATAAAAAGCGGGAGTAAAGACTTAAGAACAATAACCCAGTGTAGAGTACTTGCTTATGTGCATAAAGCCATAGATTCAACCACCAGAATCAGAAATCTGTAACAATTTAAAGCTATCTATCTTGATTTAGAAACTTTGAGTACATATTTTACTTGGAACAGTGAGTCTGAAAATATTTGATAGTATACAAATGTTCTTAGATAAGTGCTTGTTCAATACTCATGAAAATTTTGTTAGCTAAATATTGTTATCCTTATTTTAGCACTGGGAACATATGCTTCTCTAATATAATGGGAGTATTAAGAAGCAGAGGCAGGACTATGGCATTTAAATTCTGACGTTGAGTTGATTAAGAACTTGTCCAAAGCTAATACAATTGCACAAAGAGAAAATAGGCAAATAGAAACAAATACAACCATCCACATAGAGCTCCTTAACCAGCTGACACCTGACCTGCCGAGAATATTCATTGCATGTCACTAGAGGTCTCCTGGGGCTCTATAGCTGTTTACAGCACCACAGGCTATTTCAACTGTAGATTGTTTTCTTTACAAACTTGAAATTTTCATTCCAGAGTGAGAAACTCTTAGATAGCAATGTAATACTCCAGGATGGAAGACAAATGAAAAATTGGGGACCTAAGAAGAATACAAAACTCGTATCTTGAAGCAGCACACTGCTGTTTGGGGAGGATCTTAGGCAGATATTATTTACCAGTGTCACAGTGAGCCAAGGCCACAAGTCTGATCTCCTGACTCAATACAGTTCTTTCCACTCGCTAAGTATATAAGTAAAATTTCATATTATATTGATTCATTGTCTCTCAAACTCCAGGAACTATGTTACAAATATTCTTGCTTAGTTCAAAGTGCAGTGAGAAAGTGAGCACTATCAGAAGAAATAGGTTTGGAATTACATTCTTTCTGACCATATCAAAGCAGACCTAGTTTCTAGCTTCCATTTGCATTGAGAAGTCACCCAAACGTATTAACTATTTTCCATATGACTAACAATGTGCGTCCATCAGTTGATGAAAATGTCAGTACTCTAGGCTTATGAAAAGGGGTTACTGTGATTACGCAGACTACAAGCTGTGTTGACTGGGTGTGATTTCAGTAATTGTATCCATAATCATATTTACATTTCTGTAATTAGGTACAACTAACTGTATGAAGTGAACTTTCTTATTTAATGTAGTTACTGTTTATCACTCAGTAAATAAGCTTGAATTCCACTGATACTATTTGAAAAGTATTAATTTTATAGGAATAACTTTCTAATAAAGGCCTAATTGCAATCCACCAACAATGACTGAGCAACCACTTAGGTATAGACCAGGGGCAACAAAGAGTGAGAATTCAAGTGCCCAACCCTTAAATAGCTTACTGTGAGGTTGCATAAAAATATTACAATGGTACAAAGCCACATACATTGTCACAGTTCAAATGAATAGGATGAAATATCAGGGTTTAGAAAAGGAACATTGTACTGTGAACTAAGATGGAAAAGATTGTGTAGGGAAGGAGGTTTATTGTTCATAGAAAGTGCAATATATAAATACATTATTTTATCCATGAGAATGAATCTTGAATTTCCAGAGAAGACTTGACTTTAGTCATGTGATTCTTCATATACATCATTTCTACCATGTTATTAGTTACAAATATAACAAAATTTCTACATTTTAAAAATATATTAATTCTGTGAAATTACACACACACCCAATGTGGGGGAAAAAAGAAAGGAAAAGAGCATTTTGTTCTGCCCAGGTATTCTTGAATGTGTGGCCTTCCATTGGAACAGGGTCAATTTAGCCTACACTTTTAGGGAAAAACATCTTTCCCTCTTCCAGAAGATCACAATTGCCGATAGTTGCACAGCTATGGGTGGGACTTCATGCTCAACGTCCCTCTCCAAGATGGGTTTGGTCTATCTTGAGCTTTCCCGGGCCTTATGCATGCCATCATAACTGCTGGGGATTCATTTGTGTGCCTGCTTCACGGTGTCCTGACAATACTGCTTCCTTGTAGCATCCACCATCTCTAGCTCTAACACTCTTTACAGCTCATTTTTCTGCAATGATCCCTGAGCCTGGAGAGGAGGTGTGCAGTAGTATATACATTTCATTTAGGATTTACCGTTCTCTAGTCTCTTATTTTCTGCACCTCAGCCAGTTATGAATCTCTGTGTTAATCTCCATTTACTACAAACAGAACTTTCTCAGATGAGGGTTAAGACAGATACACTAATCTATGAGCGATTCTTTAGGAGTTGATTTATGTCCATTTATCGGCATAATAGTAATAGCTTTTAGTAGTAATAATAACTGCTAGGCCCCATGACTGTCTAGCCAGAAGTTCTTGGTCTGATAATGTTGTCAGGAATGGGTTTCATCTTGTGGAGTTTGCCTTAAATCTAATCAGAAAGTGATTGGTTACTCCTGTGATGGTTGTGCCCCTCCTGCACCTGTGGGCGTGTCCTGCGAGGCCAGTCATTATTATAGCACACAGAGTTCATAGCTGGGTGGGCTTGGTGATTATTCCTCTCATCCGACAGAGTGAATACCATCTTTCAGTACTATGAATATTCCATGTGCGAATCTGTTTGATTTTTCCATGTTCTGTGCCTTAAGTATGTGGTAGCTTCAGTAGCAGGGTCTTACCACTAAGTTCTTGAGGGTAACTGTGCTAGGTAATTTTATGTCAACTCAACAGAACCTAGAGTCATCTGAGAGGAAGAAACCTGAAGAAATGCCTGCAGATCAGACTGTAAGCAGTGAAGCCTTTGGGGCATTTTCTTACTTAGTGATTGATGAGGGAGGGCCCATCCCATTGTGGGGTAGGACATCCCTGGGCAGATGATCCTGGATTCTAAGCTAGTTGAGCAAGCCACGTGGAGAAAACCAGCAAGCAGCACCCCTCCATGGCCTCTGAATCAGCTCCTGCCACCAGGTTCCTGTCCAGTTTGAATTCCTGCTTTGGCTTCCCGCAGTGGATTGTGATTAAGGATATGTAAGCCAACTTAACCTTTTTCTCCCCAGGTTTCCATGGTCATGGTGTGTTATCACTGCAATAAAACCCCTAAATAAGATAATAGTCAAGAGCACTGGCAATAGCCTATACTGTTTGGGGGTCTGTGGAAACTCACTGGCCAACAATTCAAAAAAGGCAACCCATTCCTTGCACTGGGCTTTTCATTTGTTAGTTGCTGGTATCTCATAGGGGCATTACTGCCTTGCTATTATAGTAATCCCATTTTAGTTCTTTTTTTGTACACACACACACACACACACACACACACACGCACACACACACACACACACACACACACACACACACACACACACACACTGTTAGGAAATTCCTACAAAACCTATTTTTTCTCTCAACATTATGCTCCTGTTATGTCTCAAAAAGAAGAACTTGTTTTTATTTTCTGTAATGTATCCAGTTTACAGAATTTTGAGGGAGCATAGAAACTTGAATGAAAGTTTCCGTGATTGTTTCATCCGTGCCACACTGTAATCTTCTCCTCTTGAAAAGAATGGATCTGAGCATGCTAATACCTTATTTACTCCTCGTGGAAAGATCCTTCTCTACATTCCCAGCCATTATTAGTTAAGCATTTGTTTCTTCTTGGCGAAGGGAGAAAACGTTTGGCAATAGCTTGGTTCTTATTAATTACAGCTGTTCTTACAGGAAAAAGAGTCTCACAAAGGCGTTAAATAGGAAATACCTAGACTCATTCAATACACATTTATGAGAGTCACACCAGCCCAGAATCCCTAAGGGGTACAGGAGTCAAAGTTACAAAGCTAACAAACGGACCTCTAATGATTGCAGAATATTCCTTCAGAGCAACCATTCTCCTGTGATTTGGATAGGCCTAATGCCTGAAACTAAAGAGAAAGTGGTGTCTCCATCAAACAGTAAAATCCCTATGTGTAATGGTAATCTCTTTACACTTGTCCTCTGTTCCTACATTCTGTATGCACCAAAAATCATAGAGCCTGACACAATTGATTAAAAGGTAGCAGTTGAGAGCACAGAGTTGGGGACTGGAGAGATGGCTCTGTGGTTAAAAGCACTTGTTACTTGCAGCTCCAGCATGTATAGGAGAGATAACATGTCTCTAACTCCAGTTCCAGCGGTTCTGATACATTTTTCTGGCCTCCATGGGCACTATACACACACAGTACACAGACATACAGACAGGGAAAACACTCACACACAAAATAAAAATAAATAAGTCTAGCTGAATGTGGTGGTCCATGCCTTTAATCGTACGTAGCACTTGGGAGGCAGGCAGATCCCTTTAAGTTCAAGTTTCTGGATAGTTACGGCTACATAGAGAGACCTTGTTTCAAAAAGAATGGAATGAATGATCTTTTTTTTTTAAGAGCACAGAGTTTAAAAAGAGAGAGAGAGAGAGAGAGAGAGAGAGAGAGAGAGAGAGAGAGTTAAAAGATAAAAGTTAAAATATCCTACATGGCTGATAACATGATGATAGAAACTGTGGATTATTTGCTGACTAGTTTTACGTCAACTTGACACAAGTTAGATTTATCTGAAAGGAGGGAACCTCAATTGAGATAATTCCCCCATAAGATATTATTATGGGGCATTTTCTTTTTTTTCATTTTTTTCTTTATTAAGAAATTTTCTACTCACTATACATATCACCCACAGATCCCCCCTCCTCCCTTCTCCCACCCCCAGCCCTCCCTCCCAAGCCACCCCACATCCCCACATCCCTCAAATCAAGGTCTCCCATGGGGAGTCAGCAGAGCCCGGCTACTCAAGGCGTCACACCACAGGCACCAGGCTCCCAAAAGCCTGCCCATGCACCAGGGATGGATCCTGATCCCCCTGCCTGGGTACCCCCCAAACAGTTTGAGCCAATCAACCGTCTTCTGTATCCAGAGGGCCTAGTCCAGTCCCATGTGGGCTCCACAGCCACTAGTCTACATACAGTTCATGGGCTTCCACTAGTGTGGCCGGTCATCTCTGCATGTCTTCCAATCATGATCTCCACGTAAGTGATTGATGCAGGAGGGCCCAGCCTATTATATGGGGTGCCATCCCCGGGCTGGTGGTCCTGGGTTCTATAAGAAAGCAAGCTAAGCAAGCCATGGGGAGTAAGCCAGTAAGCAGCACCCCTCCATGGCCTCTGCATCAGCTCCTGCCTGCAAGTTTGTTCCCTGTTTGAGTTCTTGTCCTGACTTCCTTCAGTGGTGGACTACAGTGTAGAAGTATGAATCAAATAAAGCCTTTCCTCCCCAAGTTGCTTTAGTCAGGATGTTTCATCACAGCAATAATAATCCCAACTAAGACAAATTATTAAACAAAAACTCCAGTGCCAAGTGTGAGATACCTTCTTGTGAGCTGTTGGTCAGGGAGGTCAGGCCCCCAAACAATTTCAGGATCTAGTTGCCCACCATAACCAGGTGATGGAATGTTTTTGTTGAAGATGCCATATGCCTTGATTTCAAACTCCTGAGAATTCAAGCTGTGACTGAACTGGAGGTTTTCCCCCTGCTGGTTAGGTTTGATAATGTTAGACGGTGTTATTCGGGCTGCCAGAGAAGGGGAAAGGAGTAGCATTGGGGGACTTACCATCTGTGAACCCTATAAATTATACCGAACTGCTAGACAATGCGTGATCACTGGCTCAATAGTGTCACAACTGTTATGAAACCAACTGCTTTCGACTTGGATACAAGGCATGTTCCACAAGAGGAGACTCATGTGTGATAATGTAAACAAGGTGAAAACATCATGGATGAGGACACACTGGGCCCAGAGGGGTAATTTATTACTGTTGTTTAGTTAAATCGTCATATTGCCATGCTGCATCAAAATATCTCTGTTTATAACCATATACAAATGCTACTTTCAGCCTTAATCAGAAAACTTTCTCTTTAGAATGAATGGCAGTGAATACAGGAACATATGGTTGCTCAAGGGACTGAGAATCGGTGATGCTTGAGTGCCCAAGACATGAATACCACCTCCCCTAAAACTCAAAGGAATAACAGGGGAAAAGAAGCAGAAAAAAATGTCAGAATGGGGGATAGGGAGAGGATCGTGAAATACTACCTTCTAGGTATTGTAAGCTAATATAATCATAACTTCACAGTAGCTGTAGCTACCCACCATAGGCCTGCACAAGACTGGGCCCAGCAACACATAAATTGAGGATGGCCCTAGTCTCCCCATTGAATGTTTGACTACTGATAGATTCTGGGGAGGAGGAAACATTGCTTCAGGTTACATGCCCACTGAGTCTACCAGCTCGTAATGGATAATGTCAAACCTATGATCACACACATGGCATATGTTAAACTCAATGAGTCATACAACAAAACAAAAACACATGAATGGAAAATGGTCTGTAGGCCTGAAACTGTCAAGAGCAATTCAACAACAGTCATGAAAAATAAAATAAAAAGAAATCCAGGCCCATCGTTGCTACTAACCAGCAGTAACTCATTGATTAACTGCATGTGTGGAGAGTCAGAGATGAGAGGAATTGGCCAAGGAACCTGACACTCCATCTCTCATCAGCTGAAGCTATAGCAACCACTTAACGTCTTTCCTTCATCTTAAAATTGAGATAAAAATTATACCTACCCAAAGGACTGTAAATAAAATGAGTTATTGTGATTATGCTAGATACTTGTTATTATTATTTTTCTAGTAATTTATTCAATATCTGTGGTTGTCATTTTAGACTCAGAAGGATGCTTAAGTATACTTACTTCATTGGTTTGATATAATTAGTAATCTACTTTAGGTAGAACACTAAAGACAGTTCAGGCCCACAGTTACTTGTTTATTTATGAGCATTACTGCTGTCATACTGGATATTGGTCTTATTAAAACATGATATTTTAAAACGTGACTGCCAGATGTGATGTGGTATCTCAGCAATCTGCATGTCAGTGAGCTCATGGGTCTCTGAAGTTTCTTAGCCATTTCTCTTCAATCTGGGCTGTGGCCTTCAGCACCCTTTCTGATCACTCTCTCTGCCAGACTGAAGATTAGGCCAAAGCATCCCCTCTCCAAAGATTAAATGTTCTTTAATAGCACACTTGGGAAAGAAAAAAAAAAGCATTACTTCAAAAAAAATGTCTTCACATATGTCAACTTCCACCCCGAGTTTTTGTTTTTGAGACAAGGACTCTCATAGGCAACAAACTCATCAGAAGTTCAGTGAAGCTAGCTAGCTCTTTGCAAAGAAAATTAGTATGAAAGCAACCCAGGAAGAAAGGGAATTATACAACTTGTTTCATAGTAATATTGTTTGGGTAAGGCTGTAAGAGAATTATGGTTTCCCCTTCACTCTGTTTGCTTGTGGACTTGTTGATTTTTTCACTGTCAAAAGACAGTTTCAGAAGTATATTCTGAGGACCTCACTTCTATTTTGTACCATGCCTTCCACAGTATACCTAGCAACACAGAAACAGAAGAAGGGAGGCAAAGATGGAGTTTCCTAGGTTGATTTTTTTTTTTTTTTTTTTTTTTTTTTTTTTTTTTTTGGTTTTTTGAGACAGGGTTTCTCTGTGTAGCTTTGCGCCTTTCCTGGAACTCGCTTTGGAGACCAGGCTGGCCTCGAACTCACAGAGATCCGCCTGGCTCTGCCTCCCGAGTGCTGGGATTAAAGGCGTGCACCACCACCGCCCGGCTCCTAGGTTGATTCTTAAAGTGAGGACTTCAGAACTTTCCAGATACTGACCATGTCAGTGTTTTGTCCTAAACAAAAAACATTCGAATTCACCTTAAGCAAAGTAAAGAAGTAGACATCACACACAAGGCCATGTCGCCTAGAGATGACTCCCGTGTGTAAAATGGGTAGCAGAGTAGAAAGGAAGCTGTCTGATGCTGTGAAAGGGCTTTAATGGATTAGACATACTTGAAACCAGATAGACATCATGGTTTTTTGACAGCTGAGGTCAGACAAGAGATATAAAGCAAGTCTCCAGGTACGGTATTCTGACAGATTTTGCTTCTGTTACGCAGTTGAATATATACATAATTATCTAGACATTTTTCATTCCATCAAAACAATCCCAGCTCTTATCTGTTGTGGGATGTCCTGTATGCTGTGAATAAATAAAATGCTGATTAGCCAGTAGCCAGGCAGGAAGTATGGGATAGGTGGGACAAACAGAGAGGAGAGGCTGGGAAGTGGAAGTCTGGGGGAGATGCCAGCCTGCCGTCCAGGGAGTATCATGTAAAGGCAGCAGGTAAAGCCATGGAACATGTGGCAACATATAGATTAACAGAGATGGCCTGAGTATAAGAGTAAGAACTAGACAATGATAGGCCTGAGATAGTGGCCGAGCAGTTTAAATAATATAAGCGTCTGTATGTTTATTTTATAAATGGGCTATGGGACTGCCAGGGCTTGATGGGACCCAGAGAGAAAAACTCTAGCTACACTTATTTTTAAGTATATGCAAATAATTACTTGCTGCACTAGATTTGCTGTGCCAGGAAGTTAATAAAACATTCTACCAAGAATATATATTAGACTCTGAAATGCTCATGGGAAACATCTCATTCAAGATCCACCCATACTTAGCAGTGATGCTTGCACCAGCAAATACTTGGTTTTTGTAACTTATCAAAGCATCCAGATGTTTATAGTGAGCCACCTGGATCAATGTGAACAAAAAGCTTATATCTGTTAAATACCAAATGAAATATGGCTTTTATGGATCTTAACTTCAGACCTGCACACTGACTCACAGTAACATAAATTGTTTAATTTTATCTGTGTGGTGCTAATACTAGATTGACTTTGGCCAAAATGTTAGACTTGGTTTAACAAACTTTGATGGGCTTAACAAAAACAGATCTTAATTGGAACTATGAATGTATCTGCTGACTAAACATGACTAGGTCTAATTTCTGAAAGAGTCAAGATCTTAAATTAAGACATAGAATGACATTGAAATAACCTTCTTAGAAGGTTGATAACATTCTAATGTCAAATCCTCAAATGAGAGAATCAGGTGGATTCAGCTCCAGAGTTTAATAGAACACATATAGAATAGAATGCTACCTTCTTTCTTCCTCTAAAGAGACTGGGAAATCACCTCACAGAAATACTGATGTTAAACCGTCTTTACCCTCCACAGACACAGAAGTCCCTCATGAATCCCCCAAATGAAGGATTATGGGGAATTTTTGCCCTTTATATTACCTTTTCTTGGTGATATAGCTAACAAAAATATTCGTATTATTATTTCAGCATGGTATTTATATAGAATATATCCATGTCTTTTCCCTTTCAGTCCTAAACTGTAAATCTTCACACCCCTGATGAAATTTAACGTGAATGTCATAGGAATGTTCGCTGTATTGTTTAACAAAGGAGCTCAGATGATCAAACTTTTTAAAAAGGATTGCATTTGCCCTCCCAAACAACATTCCTCCAGCCACAAAGATGTATGCAAACACTGGCGAAGTTGAATCTCATGACAGGCAGATAAATAAAACTAAGATCAAAGAAATTATTTCTGTAATTACTCAGTTATTGCTTCTCACCAGGCCTTTTCCTTATGAAGCCTTTTGATCTGCAGCACTTTGAGGGAAGGAGGAGCTGCAGAGCCAGCTTTAAATGCCTCTATGTTGTAACAGATCTGGTATAGGGCTGAAATTCAGTGATTGTTCAGTAAGTATGTGAATTAAACAATGTTCTTTAACTTTTTAATTTTGTGAGCATACATTAATTGTACATGATAATGGGCTTCTTTATGATCATTTCATACGTGTAATGTATTGCATCTTGATCATATTCGTTATGTTCTCTTGTGCTCCCTCAACTTCCATTTATTTCCTTCCTCTTCCCAACTGTGATCCTTCTACTTTTATGTCTGTCTTTCTGTCCTTCCTTCTTTCCTTCCTTCCTCCCTCACTCCGTCCTTCCCTCCCTCCCTCCCTCCCTTCCTTCCTTTCTCTTATTTTCATAAGTGTTGCTTACAGGAACACAAATGTATTTATTCGACCCAACTTAGAACTCTTGGAATGCTCCCAAGACTAACTGAATTTCTCCCTAAATGGATCACAGTTACCTTACCAGTAGCTACAACCATCAAAGAACATGCTTTCCTTCACCATTAGGTACCTAAGATGCTCAAGATGCTATAAGTCCTCGTGGATTCTTCCCCCAGCCCCCCTCCCTATTATCATGACAAGAATGTGAGAAGCCAGGTATTGTGGCAGATTCTTGGCAGAAAGTCATAGCTGAGGGAAGCTAAAAAATGCCATGGGCCTTTCACATCTAGAGGGTAGTGTTCCCATAATTCTACTCCTGCTCCTGACTCTTGCATTCTTTGTATGTCCTCTTTTCCTCCATCTTCCTTGAGCCTTGGAGTGTCCCATTTGCGGCTGAGCATTGAGTGGTCACTTGTTCTTAGCACTTTGACAAATTATGTGTCTCCATAGTTATGGGTACTCACTAAAAATAGCAGCTTCTCAGACAAAAGTTGATGATGGCTAATTTGTAGGGATGGGTGTGATTACTGAGAGGGAGGTTTGATAGTCATAGCATGCCCATTAGTGGGACAATAGCTGTAGCTTCCCCACTAGGACTTATGAAAAATATTACCATCCTGGTGTGCTACTCTTTAACAGAGAAACTGACTATTCTGAGTGCAACAGGTGTTTAGACAGTGTGCACACATGTGTGTTTATATGTATGTCTATGTGTATGTCTCTATGTGTATCTGTGTGTATATATCTCTCTGTGTGTATGTCTGTCTGTGTGTATGTGTGTGTGTGTGTGTGTGTGTGTGTGTGTGTGTGTGTGTGTGTGATAACATCAACAGAAGTAACTATTATATTTGGATACCTGTGCATTATACTGCATATTCTGCATGCATTGCAATGCATTATATGGTATATTCTGTATCCAGTATTATATTCATCTTTTTATAAGGATAAGAAGAAGTCAAACAAAAGTAGAATAGAATTACATGATCATTAAATCTGATGCACATCTGTTTCTAACACAATTTCTCCACTCTTAGCTCACATGGAAATAAAATATGATGGAGTTCTTATTTTGCTTCTGTAAAAGGGCCTCTCCATTTAGGGAGACATTCAGTAAGTCCTGGGAGCATTCCAAGGGTTCTAAGTTGGGTCAAATAAATGCAAGTAAAAAATGAATATGCATAAGACAGCACCATTGACTCCCTGGGAAAAGGGCAAGCACATAGACTGAATAGTTGGTTTCCTAAGCATGGCAAATGCCCTGTACATATATGTTGGCTTTCTCATCATATAGTACAAAGTAGGGAAAGCTCCCAGTGACAACAGGGCCTTGCTATAGGCCACTTCAGAAAAACAATCTTTATAGGCAGAGGACAGCCTTGGGAAAAGCATATTGTCCCAGATATGAAAGAAAGTTTCACTGAGGAAAGACAAATCTTTTTCAGAGACATGAATGGGAGGAATAACTTCTAGGTTTCTTTTATGCAACATGATGACTATAGTTAGTAATAAAAACAGATTACATATCAGAAATTGCTTTTAAAAGTAGATCTTCCATGTGATCACTTCAAAAAATGCCATGTCTTTTTTTGGGTGTATTAGCTTGATTTAAGTATACTTATATTATGTACTCAGTATAATTATATATACACATATATATAATTTATATATAGTTTATAGTATACTTGTGTTGGTGTCACTAATTTTAAATACAATCTTTCACTTAATTCTAATAACAATTGTGTAAGAAAAATGAAAACTGAAGCTTAGAGACAAGTTTTCTTAGGTTATAAACTTAGCAAGTGGCAAATACTGTTCCTGTTAACTGGAATATTAAAGTAGTATCTCTGATTCTGCCTACTTCTCACTTATTTCTGCAAAACAACATACATACAGAGACACACACACACTGCCTGGCCCCAGCTGGACGAGTGCTGGGATCATGAGACAAGGTGCTATGTTTGGTATTTAAGGCACTTCCTAATCTGGCCTCAACATACAACTTTCCTCTTATATCGGATTTCTGTGCCGAACAAACCCTCCTCATTGGACGGACACAGCAGCTTCTGACTTTACAACTTTACTAACAAGGTTTCCTCAGTTTCAGACACTCTTTGCCTAATTCTACAACAAAGAGGAAAATCCACTTATGTATTTAAGACTCAACTCAAAAGTCACTTAAGACAAAAGACTCACGTAAGACTACACACTTTAAAACATGAAGATAATCCTGAAGTTACATTGTAAGCTGGAGAGACAGCTCAGTGGCTTAGAACACAGGCTGCTCTTGCAGAGGACACGGGTTCAATTCCCAGCACCTTCATGGTAGCTCATGACAATCCAGTTCCAGGAAATTCAGAGTCCTCTTCTGGCCTTCTCAGATACAGTCACACATATGGCACACATATATGCATGTAGGCAGAATACACATATGTATGTGTATGATAAAATAGATAAATCTAAGTTTTCAAAAACTTAGCTGTCATTGTCTGACTAGATTTCAAAAACAAAAGCAAGAAAAAAAAAAAAACAGAAAACTAAGTGGTGATAGACAGCAAAGTCTATGAATTCGAGAAAGAGACCCTACTTTGAGGCTTCTGTTTACCCACCTAATAAATGTGTTTTGTGGCGTACTTCTCACAATTGTAATAGTGCTCAATAGTTTCTGTTCTTCAAAAACTTAAATCTCTACAAACTTATTGGCAAGATATCTAGTTTCCTCCTCTGAATATAGATCTTGCACTTTTCCTTGCATCAATTAATGTTTCTAAATATGTAGAGTGACATGATACTTTGTCTATGCCTCACAGTTTGTTGTGTGAACTGGTCCATTCATTCAATTACTTTTATACATATTGTATATGTGGAGTAATATACCATGAAGACAAATACGTTTTAAGCCTACTGTGTGTCATTCAGAAACCTCACAATATAGTAAATAGTTGTGTGACAGCCTTTGAGAGCTCTCAAATGTTCACATGTGTGAGGCACTAGTACTGTTCAAGGTGATCTTTTGGTCAATATTGTACAAGCTTCCATATGCTACCCAGCAGCTTGTCCTTTTGAAAACTGCAAAAACATTCTGTGGAACACTGCTCAGTACTTATCAGTCTTCTGTGTATGGCTTTCTTATGCACTTAATTGATAAGTGCATAATTTATTTTCTTTTAACATTCTTATACGTTTTCTCAGTTTCAATAGTGAGATTTCTCCAAAATGTGTACACTAATAGTCAACATTTAGGACTTCTAGGTTTGTAATACTCTCAGGTCAGTGTTCATTTAACTATTACTAGAGTCATAGTTGAAATATGACAGGTCCAGATCCTTCCGTGAGCTTCCCTGAGGACAGCTTTCACTAGAGGTTGGTGTTAAGGAAATAAAGAAGTCCCTAGAAGATCAAAACAGGTGGCTATTAGCATCTAAACTTCCACAGACTTGCCCGTCACGACAAACTAAATGATACTAACCAGAGTCATCATTCAGATGTTGATGCTAGATTCCAAGTAACAAGGCAGGAAGCTAGTCAAAGTGTCTGCTTCTGATTATGCATTTATTCCTGGTATGGTCTCTCTGGAGTTTGCCTCACCACACACTGGCCAGCATAGCACCAAGGAATGCTCTTCTCAACTCATACCTGTGGAAATGTTTTACTTCTAATTCTTCTCACGGTACACACCCTCTGGCTCACCTGGGGGACATGTAAGCATTCTCATGGTACTTATAGGTCACTTCCTCCCTCTCTGCAACTTTACGAACTCGAGAAATACATTTTAATTCCAGTGTTGGAACCATATCCAAACAAAATATTTTTTATGATGGCAAATGTCAGCCTACTCAAGGAAGATCATTACATGTAAATTAATATGCATAAAGTATTTTAAAGTAAAATCATCTGAAACTTTTGTAACATAAAGCTGTCTGAAAACTCCATACCCAGATAGTGTGTCTAGAAAAATCAAACCCTAAAAGAATAACAGAGGCTCGAAATAGCCTGGGGTTGTAAGTCATTCCAGACTTCCTCGGTGCAGACTGAAGTTGCATTTTGAAGAATGGTTATGAAGAAGCCATGCATAGTTGTGATAGAAAAAGCATTCAAGGCAGACAAAACAGACCAGAAATGTAGTAGAAAAGACGAATCCCTTGGCATTATCAAGGATGTATAAAAAGCCATTATGATTGTACTACAGTAATTACGGCAGATGCTAAGGTTGGAAATTTTGGTAGAAATCAGCTTATCAGGCTTGTGGGCCACTTTAAAGATTTGTCTATTTACCCTTTGATGTTCTAGGCCTATAAAACACAAGTCCAGAAGAGGAAGAGCTATGTTTGCAGCAAGCCCTTCTTGGCTTTCTATACGTTATGTGATAAGATTAGGCATGAGGTGCTCAGGGAGGAGGCCTCAGTAATGTCCTGGAGGACTAGAATGTAAGCCATGGATTTGGGGAGAAGTGTGGAAATATGAAATTTATTTTGCATGAGGAACTAAGAAAGTCAGAATAAACATCTCTGGTTAAGAGTATTTGGAAGTTTTAGTGAAAATTATATGACCAAGTAACATTGGTTCTGATATATATATGATATATATATATCATATCTCATATATGTGTATAAAAATATATTTTCTTCTACTTTCCATAGGGTCTCCATTTCCTTTTTTTTTTCCCAGAGCTGAGGACTGAACCCAGGGCCTTGCCTGGCTAGGCAAGTGCTCTACCACTGAGCTAAATCCTCAACTCCTCCATTTCCTTAACAACGTAAAATTGTGCCGATAGTCTCTAAGATTCCAGATGTTACATAATGCTACTCAATAAGACAGTAGACAACCCACCCTCCTCTCAGGAGCTAGTAAGGAAAGAAAGAATTCAAGACCACTCCTCAGCTTCCATCAGACAATGGGGAAGTTGAAACCACTATGTATTTTCATGTGACTTCCCAGAACACCAACAGAGCTGAGCTCTCAGATTTCAAATTTATAATCAATGAAAGGATTTACAGTGACTGCATTTGGATTAAGTAGCCCTACACAATAGTATATATTTATAGAACATGTGCTTAAAAAAGAAATTAAATAAGTTGCAAAGCCTTCTATTCAGGTTTCTTAAGTACACAGAGATAAAATGGAAACCAAAGGTTTGTTCAAGGGCCAAGGACACAGCTAAGAGCCCACCCCAGCTCCTTTCCAGTACTCCTCAATTGTTGCAAAAGTGTTTGTGCCTGAAGGAAAACAATATCTCAGAAATGATTGCAAGACAATAAATCATGAAATCTGGTTTGTTCACATTTTTTCCTTTTCTTTCTTCTCTTAGGGTAAGCCTCCCATGGAGAAAGTTATACCCTGCAAAGCATTCAGCTAAACAGCTGAAATATGTTTATGCCACCTAGGGATTCTTATTTGTGGCACAGCTCCAATCAACAGCACGGGAGGAAAAGTGTGTGTGTGTGTGTGTGTGTGTGTGTTGCATGCATCCTAATTTTACAATCACAGTTGCTCAAACATTTATCATTTCATTTTACAAATAAGGGATTCACAGAGAAGCAGCATATTCCTCCCTCAGCCTTACATTTCTGAAAATGTGGTTTTGTACATTTAAGAATTCATGTGATTTTGACCCAAGCTGGTTTGGCTCTTTCAAATTCATTCCCAAACCGCCCTTGCTTTTCAGCCTTCTCTCACTGAAAGCACCGTCATACCGCCATTGAGTGCCACATCAGTTACTGAAGTTAACACTGGCAGCTTTACACTTCAGAAGTTCTTTCGTGTGCATAAAACAAGGCATCAGGATGTACTCTGAAGAGACATTGAATTTGGAGTCTGCAGATGCTTACGGCTGATGTGACAAATGCAGGTGAAGGTTGGGAGGCAGCTACCACCCTCAAGTTTCTTAAAGAATTTCTAGACAGCTGAGATGAGCTCATATACAGAAGGGTGATGATTTTAAATGTCTGGAATGAGACAAATAAAGGGCATTAAATTAAGCAGCATAAAATCAATCTGTATTTTACAGATGAAAAGTAGCCTAAATTGAATAGTCCACCCAAAAGCAAACTGAAGTGAGTCAGAATCAGAAATCCCACGTCATGATTTTAAGTGTAGCAACCTTTTGACTCCATCCACTGACTCTTGTTATATTTTCTTTATTCCTTTTCATGAATATGAATTCTATCATCTTATGTAGACATGGAAGAGCAGCAATCTCTCTCGAAGATCAGGAAGAAGTGACTGGGTACTCAGTTTCTGAGCTTTAGCCTGAGCTCTGTCCCTCATTAGTTTTGAGACCTTGATTCAATTTTCTGTACCTCAGTGGAATCATGCTGAAATCCAGAATGAATCAGCACAAAGGTCAGAGCTACTTTGAAAATTGTTTGGACCAGCAGATGTACAGCACTTGGAATACTTCCTGAAATGTGGGAAACATCCAATCCACATCAGCAGTTCTTATGGCAATAGTTCCATGTTGCTCTGCTCAGGAGGTCTCTTGTACAGGACTTGGCTTCAGTCGTTGTAGGACAACGCTGTACTCAGGCATACTAACCACACTGACTATGAGACAGAAAGAGAATGTACAAGACACTGCTGCTGAAACTCTCAGGGGTAAACCCCACCTTCAAAATGAGCCACACAATTCATTCCCAGAACACATGAAAGAGCCATATCTGAAATAGGCACATACTCCTTATTTGTTTTCTTTTGACAAAGACTACAAGATCTTTGAAAGGATTAAAATAGGTAGAAGACATTTAAGATTAATTATTTTCTATACTTGCACAGCATTTTTAGAAACTTAATAAATAGGAGAGTCCTTTGACACAATAGATCTACAGTAAGCAGCATACACCAGAAACACAGATCCAATTATATTAAGGTATGGAAAGAATTTGAGGGTGACCTTCTCCCTACCCATATCCTATTCAACATGTAACTTTTATTCATAGTATTCCTATAACCAATCCATCTTTCAGTCACTATTTATTGATTTGAAAGAAATTCTTTTCCCCAGGGAAGTTCATTTATCATTTGATAGTTTCAATATTTAGAAAAATTTCCATGATTTTGCACACAATTTTGTTTCACGGTAAGTCCTGTACATAGAAACCAATCCTAGTTCTAAGAGGATAGTAATGTTCTATAAACAAAAAGAATAGGCAAAATACTATGAAAGTTATTAGTAAGCCTTATAAAATAATAGTAAGCCTTATGAAATAATCTACGTCTAAGGACTATGAGATGATCCCTACCACAATAGTCCTGAAATTAGATATTTCAGACTTCTCAACATGCTCCACGGGTTTTCATGTTAAACATGACCTTTCCTGCTCTCATTTTTGGCAAACACCACATGATTACCTTATCTTTCATCTCTGAATCCACCACACATAGTGAGTTGATAATCATCGCCTCCTGCTCAAGTTTATGTGTGGATAAAATGCATATTTCCATTTTACCTTTCTCTGACCTAACTTTCATTGCTATTGTTAGTATTTCTGAGCTGCTAACTATCACTTTTGAAAACAAAATGCTTATGATATATTCAAGAGCATTTTCCCAGGAATAAAACAATTTTCTGAAATGAAACCATCATTGCTTTTGGAACTGCTTAGTGATGTGAATACTACTGTTCATCTAACAACGTAATAAGAATGTGTTTTATACTTCTCAAGTGTTATAGTCTCAATTACTAGTGAAGGAAAAGCCAGAAAGAGCATTATGTATAGGAGGCACATGCAGAGAAGATGTACTTCCAGCCTTTCTTCTTTGCATTTGTACTGTACTTCCAATTGTCTTACATAGCTTCAAAAACAAGCGTGCTAGCTACAAGACACACTGATGAGAGTGCAGCCTGGTCCCCAAGCTCTCTTACCTATGATGCAAACATTCATCTCCATGGCTCCCAAATGTTGTGTGTTATAGACCCTAGTAATTCAAAACTAAGGACTTAAACTCTGGCCCAATTAAGGCAGCTGTGAACACCATATTGTCGTAGGGGGCATTTTGACATCATACATTGCAGTGAATTTAATTTCAACATAAGGGCCATCATTTCAAGTGGAGTATTTTTTTACTTTATGAACACTTAGCTCATCGCTCATATTTTTCTCAGTCGCCAGTGGCAACCTCACCAGTGTTCAGTGTGACATCTAGTCCCAGTAAAAGCTTCTTGCATCTTAAAAGCCTGAAGATGTGAACTTCTCCATAAACTCCTTACAATGAACACATTCTATTCCTTGGTGTAGACATTCAGTTCATTTATTTCTCTGCCTACACAGAGAAAGCCGAGGACCAATGAAAACAGTATTTGAAAATACTTTGTCCACTACAAAGACCATTATAAATGCACGCAATGCTGTCCTTAAGCCACGCTGCTATTGCCAGTTGGATGCTGTCCACCCTCCCATCCCATAGGAGTCCTTACACAGTTTCAGCTAACCACGCAATACTTCCTTCTTTCATTTCCACCATTTCTGTTTCTCCACTTAAGACCTCTTTGGTCTGTTTTGCTTTCTACATCTAGTGGAAGGGTTATAATTCAAGGCATATTTCTAGTTGCCAACTGGTTCAGGGGCTTGGGAGTAAGGAAAAGAGTCTACAGTCTGAGAGGGAAGACAGCAGCTGATATCCAAAGAAGGCATGAGAAGTATCAGCTCTGGAAGCCACTGAAGATCAGATTAAGAGTTTAATATAGGGTATGGCGAAAAGAGAAGAGCCAAGGAAACATGGGCACTTTCCTGAAGAACTAGAAGTTGCTGTCAGCTGAGAAGAGAGAACATCTAGAAAAAAAGAGCAACCGTTTAATTTTGGATACTTCAGGTCTGGGGTGTGTTTTAGGTAGCTAAGTAGATCTGTAAAGTAAATATTTGGATATGAGAATTTGGAGTACATGGGAGAAACACAGTCTGAAGTTACAAACTTGGAATCACTGAAACGGAGTTGATTTTGAAATGAGATCACTAGGCAGTGAGGCAACACAGAAGAAAAATCCCTGGACACCTCCTGTCCTGACCTGAGAAGAGAGGAAAGGAAGATGCGGGGAGTAATTGTTTATTTCAAAGGCAATTCAGGATGGTATAGTGCTGGGAGCCAGGTGAAAACCTCTTGGGTAACCTATAGGATGCATATCTATTTAGTGTCTATGGAATCAGGGGAGGTAAGCTACAGAACCTAGTCTGTCACACGAAGTCTAAAACAACCCTTTGCTATTGGCTTGCTAGGAATTGAGGTTAAAATCTAAAGCTGTTTGTTTACACAGACAATGCACACATGCACATTAAAACACATTCAAATCTGTGATGCCTCTCCTGTTCCAGGGCGTAGGAAGAGAGGGCGGATTTGAGATGGAACTGTGGAAGGCTTTCAAAGAGTGCCAGCCTCAAAGTGTTCAAAAACATTAGTGCTCAGTGGGTAAGCTTAATAACCGCCTTGCCACCAGTATAATTGGCTCATTTGTCGGTTCAGCAAATCAGGCCTCGAGTAACTCACAGATATGTTTACACTTTAAATCAACTTAATAAGGAATTCACAGATACAGTAAAATGCTAAATAGTCTGCTTTCAAAAGACTTTTCCCGTTTCTAATCACATGCATGTGCTATCTTTGACTAGCAAGATCACTCATCATCGTAAGCAAATGCCAAACTGAGAATTTTAGAAGCCCAGTGTATAGTCAATTGCTAGGGAATACACACCAGTTTAATGGCATGAGGCCCATGCTCCTGGGAAGCAAGCACTCCATTAAAAGAAGTGAGCCAAGCAAAGAATAAAAGCTATGGCAACCCTTACCACATTTTATAATTCTCTTTTTAAAGGTCAGTCTCAGCTCCAGAAAAAGTTCCTGAAATATTTAGTTACTGATTAGTGCTTTGTGTTTGCTCCCCTGTTGCCAGGTCCCATAACCCCGCATCTCACTTCTGTGGACTTCCTTAGGTTTGTGATTTACCAGAAACCTCTGTCTCTGCTGACTGGCAATGCCCCCTAGTGGTCATTTTGGAAAAAGAGCCTGAAATAAGGTCCAAGTTCTCAAAGCCAGGCTGTGATCAGAAACTGCTGCTAATTCTAGAGCTCATCAATTTTCTTTTTTCGTTTTTTTATGTGGTTCTTATGATAGCCCATCTCTTTCAATGTTCTTTACAAACACTCTTTTTCTCTCTTTCTATTACTTCTAAGCATATAAAGCTGTATCTAGCATCAGTGCCAGTCTGGTAAAGATTTGCGTGCCTGAACCAAGCTTGTGGCAAGATGACAAAATGCAGGCAGAACGTATGTGTACTATTTTAGACTTGCATGAATCCCAGAACAATGCAGAAGATTATTTGCTGAAGCTTTTATTCCTGGAAAATAAGTCCAAAAACAGCATTCGCAGCATGCTTTTCCCAAAATATGTTGCCTAGGGACCAAATTGAATCAATTGTCAATTGATCCAGTGGGAGCCTCAATGGACAGTCTGTTTGGCTACCCCTTATGAGAAATAACAAGCTTGTGGAGTTCAGTCTGCCATAGGAGAAAAATGGAACCAAGGACAGGAAAAAGCTGTGTTAGTAAGAATAAGGGAGTGATGGGAAGATGATTATTATCATGTACGATGTAGGAAAGAAGAGAATTTGTGACGAAAGAATACATGTATATTTTTGAGGCTTTATAGTGGTAAATGTGTTTAACCTGCTCAATAATCCAATGAGCAAATGCATTAGTGTCATCCTCTCACATATGAGAAAACAGTCAAAGACAGTCAAGCAATTTAATATGTTAAGTAATGAACATCCAGCATCCAGAATACCTTCTTTTTTTTTTAAGCTGAGATTTTATTTAAATTTTTAAATTTAGTTTACAAAACAGCAAGTTTCCATATGTGGGTTTTGTTTGTTTGTTTGTTTTTTATAATTTAATTTAATTTTACATATCAGCCACGGATTCCCTTGTTCTCCCCCTCCCGCCCCCACCCCCGCCCTTCCCCCAGCCCACCCCCCCATTCCCATCTCCTCCAGGTCAAAGACTTCCCCGAGGATTGAGCTCAACCTGGCAGATTCAGTCCAGGCAGGTCCAGTCCCCTCCTCCCAGGCCGAGCCAAGTGTCCCTGTATAAGCCCCAGGTTTCAAACAGCCAACTCATGCACTGAGTACAGGACCTGGTCCCACCGCCTGGGTGCCTCCCAAACAGATCAAGCTAATCATCTGTCTTACTTATCCAGAGGGCCTGATCCAGTTGGGGGCTCCTTAGCTATTGGTTCATAGCTCATGTGTTTCCATTCGTTTGGCTATTTGTCCCTGTGCTTCATCCAACCTTGGTCACAACAACTCTCGCCCATACAAACCCTCCTCTTTCTTGCCAATTGGACTCCTGGAGCTCCACCTGGGGCCTGGCCATGGATCTCTGCATCTGGTTCCCTCAGTCATTGGATGGGGTTTGTAGCACGACAATTAGGGTGTTCGGCCATCCTATCACCAGAGTAGGTCAGTTCAGGTTATCTCTCAACCATTGCCAGTAGTCTATTGTGGGGGTATCTTTGTGGATTTCTGTGGGCCTCTCTAGCACTTTGCTTCTTTGAGGTTTGCGGGCAAATGGATGGATCTAGAAAAAATCATCCTGAGTGAGGTAACCCAGACTCAGAAAGACAAACATGGTATGTACTCACTCATAGGAGGATACTAGATGTAAAGCAGGGATGACTGGACTGCTACTCACAACTCCAGGGAGGCTACCCAGAAAACAGGACCCTAAAAAAGACACAGGGATCGCCCAATGACAGAGAAATGGATGAGGTCTACATGAACAACATGGACGTGAGTGGGGGTAATGAAGGGCAAGGGCTGAGGGAAAGAGAGCTTAGGGGAGCGGGAGATCCTAGCTGGATCAAGAACAGAGAGGGAGAACAAGGAATAAAAGACCATGATAAATGAAGACCACATCAGAATACCTTCTTTTAAAAATAGAGAGGGGCATTCTTGGATATCCTGTTGTTTCCTTGTGCCTTGGAGATCCTGAAGCTTTGAATCTGCAGGTCCAGCCCCTTCACATGCTCCAGCAGTTCATAGATGAAGGTGGATGTTGGGGTGGGCCAACTCATAGCCCTGGTTCTGGGCCTGGGTGGTAGCTGGGTTGGTCAGCCTGCCAGCTTTGCCTCATCTTGAGTACCTGGGCAAGCTCTCCAGCACTGCCCCAGCTAGCTCACCTAGTGCAGCGGGCAACAAGGAATAGGGCCAGTTCTCCTTCTCTCATGCCCTATTTTGATGGTGTTGCAGAAGCCCACGGCCTCATACCAGACCAATGACTCATTACAATGAACACTTACAAGTAAAGATGTATGGACTAAAGGGTATACTGTGTGACCCATTGTCACACACTCCAACTTCCATGCCAAAACTTTTTTGTTTGTTTGTTTGTTTGGCTTGTTTGTTTTTTTTTTTGCTGTTGTTCTTTTTTGTCTGCGTGTTTTTTCTTTTCTTTTATTTTGGGAGGGAGTTTGTAGGGGTGGAGGGTGGATATGAAGGAACAGGGAGAGGAGTAGGGTCAAGATGCATGATGTGAAATTCACAGAGTCAATAAAAAGCTGAAGACAAAACAAAACAAAACAAAATAAAACAGTTACAAAACAAGCAAACAGATGGGGCTCACCAGAGAGCTTGCGTGAGACTGACCTAGGCCCTCTGCATGTATGTCACGGTTGTGTAGCTTGGTCTTCTTGTGGGATTCCTAACAGTGGAAGCAGGAGCTGTCTCTGACTCTGTTCCCTGCTTTTGGGACCCTTTCCTTCTACTCAGTTGCCTTGACCAGCCTTATTAGGAAAGAAAATATCTAGTCTTACTGAAACTTGACGTACTATGGCTGATATCCATGGGAAGCCTGCCCTTTTCTGCAGAGAAAAGAAGTGGATGGGGTGGAGTTGGGAGCGACTGGGAGGAGAGGAGAAGGGGAAACTGTGATTGGGCTGGAAAAAA
>CABHPR010143538.1:42160-59398 GCA_902168415.1 Peromyscus melanophrys | reverse complement strand
AAAACACTACTGTACCTAAGACTCAGGGAACATTGTGGGAAAGGGTATATAAAGATTATGAAGGTTAGAGGATCAAGGAGTTTACTGTGCGATCATGTCTCCTAGTATTGCCAGAAGATACAACCATGAAGTTTATCAATATGATTGCCCAAACATGGACTGAGCAAGGATGACACCATAGTACCATAGTAGATGGAGAAAAGCCATGATGCTTCACCATGTACAGGGAACTATTGACAATTGAGGAAAGCTGAGAACAGGAGATATGGCCTTCCTCTCTGAAGGGGAAGAGCACACCAACTGATTGTTTTATACCAAAAGGTCAGCCCAGAAAACGTACATGAAAGTAGCTGTTCTCTTGGCTACTTCAGTATTAGCTGCCATGATGGTAAGCCACAGATTTGTACACAGCTGTGGCATCTAGAGCTTTAGGAGGAGTTCTGGCTATAGAAAGAAAACACTACAGAAGGGATTGAGAGAGTAGCAAGGAATGCACACCACCAGAGTTGTGCTTGCTTGGGGTCTGACTCCTGTGACTGGAAACTATTATTGTGGGCACAAAAACACATACAAGGGGCAGAGACAGAAAAAATGAACCCAATAAAAACAGAACACACAACATACAAGGGAAGGAAACAGCAAAAACAAAGAACAAACATAGAATAGAGAACAGTCATGCAGTCAGAAAAAAACTGGTTAAAAACAAAATATGCAGTGTCCACCTTCATTTGTACACTTAACTTGGCCTAACTGACTTCCATCTCGGCTCCCAGTATCCAAAAACCAGGAGGACAGTGATATTTCTCTTTAGTGTCTCAGGCAGAAGACAAACAAGTCTTAGAGGAACAAGAACCAGGTGCCAAAGAACAAGGAGGGCAGTGTGACATCTCTCTAGTCCCCATGGATAGAAGTTCTTGTGCCTCAGCAGACACCTCATTGTCCCTAGAAGGAATCCCACCAGAACCAGAAGCAAATACCAAAGAAGGAGAAATTACACCATGATTTATCAGTGGAGGCCTTCTCAGACTGGCAATGGATGGTTTCTTTTTACATGGCCATTTGCTCAGGCAATCCTCCTAAGTGAAAGCATGCCCTACAGGGCTTTGGAATGTATTCAAAGTGTGCACCCCTGGGGAGCAGTGCTTCAGTCCTGAATATCTGGAGGAAAAGATTCAGCTTCTGATTTGGAGTTGGGGGGTCTTGATTTCACTGGGGCCTCCAAATGTCAATCCCACCAAATAAGAGTAAAGACCCCTGACACAAAATTTTTAGTCAAATTAAGCAAGCTTCTGTCATGCACGGCTGTTTTCCTGAAGTGGAGTTTGAAAGAGCGGCCTTGAGTTCACTTCTCAGGCTTCTTTTATAGGGAAAACTGCAAACTGGGGACTTCCAGAGGAATTTTGGCAACATAAGAACTTAGCAAGTAAAATATAGAAACAGATAACAATTTAAGATTATTTGGCACAACATCTTGTTTTGTAAGTGTGTAAGTCAAGGCATAGTCAGAGTGTTGGACCAAATCACATTTCTTGAAGGTTCAAGGTAAAATAGTTAACTTCTAAGAAACAGAAATTGAAGTTTTACAGCAAACAGAAACAAACTTATTTTCAACTTGCAACAAGATGGCTTCTAATTTTAAAATGGAATCAAGCTGATCCATCAGTAGCATTATACATACTGAATAGGTTATATTTAGGAATATGTAAGTATACATAGATGTATACATTCATGCAATAACACTTAGTAAAACGAAGGGCCTTGAATTTGAAGAAAAGTGGGGACATATATATATGATATATATATCAGATATATGATATATATAATCTATTTACATATTTATGTAAAAATATACATATATATGTGGGAGGGTTGGGAAGGAGGAAAGGGAGGGGAGAGATTAATTAAATTATAATTTCAAAAATAAAAAGGTAAAGAAAAAAGACATTGTACATTTCACTAAGGAATTAATCTGTACAATTTTATAGACTATGTTTATTTATTTAGATAATAGAGTAATTTACTCATTTTGGGAAAAGCATCATTTTATACAATCCTTATAAAACTATATTTTAAATTGTTATTTTGTGCAAGACACACGATTGTATGGAAAAAGTAGAACTAAATAAGCACCTGTAATAAAGTTTCTGATTCCATTGTAAGCAATAATTGAAATTTTCTCTATTTTTAAGCACATTGGAAAAATTTACAAAAATATTCCTTATTTATTTAAACTTGCAGGTTCCTTCTTGGTGCACAAAGTTATATATGCCTTTGTATACCTAGCGTCCTCCTATAACAAAATACTTGAAGACTGAGCACTTAAAAATGATGTTCATTTAACTCATGATTGTGGTGACTAAAACATCTCACCAGCACTGTGATGGAGCTTTTGTGCTCTTGCAGCATCACAATACTCTGCATAATATCACACAATAGCATCACAGGCAGCAGTAGCAAGGTCAATATTTAGAAGGGCTAGGAATCCAAAAAAGAAAATCAAAAGGGAAAGCATCATGTCTATGCCTACGTAGTAAACTGTTCGAATGAGCATTAACCCATTTCTGTAAGATCTAATGAAGATTAATGCCTTCAAAAGATGATCTGATCTAAGCAACTTCAAAAAGACTTGACACCTTAATGTTTTTTCCACCTATCAACATCTAGATAGAGGAGAGTAAGATTCTAGTACAGGGACTCTGAAAAAGAAACAACCAAGTCATCGCAAAACCAACCTTATTAAGAAGCTACGTATTGCATGTACCACAATAAATAAATATATGCTTATATCATCAATATTACACATACTCCATGAATTTCATATAGACAGAAGGTATCTATAAGATAAAGTAGTGGTCTGTAACCTCTCACTGTTATTACTTTATTCTTTTTTTGTGTCAAAGAGTATTATAAGTGTTTAGAGTAGCTGAACAGTTTTAGTTTTTTTCCTTTGATTATTTTCATTCTTCATTTTTTCTTTCCATTTTGTTTTTCAAAATATATTAGTTTTGAATTTCTTTTGAATTTTGCACCTAAAAACTCAATATTATCCTGACAAAGTGATTACTATTTGTAAATGGAATTGGTTTTTTTATAAAATTTTTTCTATGTTTATGTTTACAAATTCTTTACCACTACACATGAAGCCTCAGAGACACATCTCTACAGTAGCTCCCTTTTTGTGTTAGACCAGCATATTTGGCAAGATGTATTTGGTAACAACCAAGACAGAATGTGATAAACATTTCCAAAGTACTATTACATGCATTACTTCAGCACTGCCACCAGGAAGGAAGGTGTGATTTCGAGCATGGGAAGAAAAGCCCAGTTATCTAATTCATCCTTACAGCAATTTATCATATACCAGGCCCCGTGGGGTTGCTTAATATTAATAATGCCCCCAATAATGGCAAGTGCATATTGGTGATTTACAGCCTTTAAAATGTTGTTATACCCACAGGAAGTCTGTGAGTGTGTATTCAAAATATAAAGACATGTTTTGGATTGTATAAAATACAATACTGAAAGGTTTTGTTATCAGTATTGTTGGACAGGCATATAAATTCTAACTTGATTACTTTGAATTAATTTAGTAATTTGATTGAACTAATTTAGTAATTTAAAATTTCAGAGTGCATTGTGATAATGTATTTATAGGCAGAGCCCATGGACCTGGGCTGAAAAATCTAGCCACACTATTGTAAAATCTGTGCTCCCATGCTATAGTGTGTGTCTGCTACAAATCACAGATTCTCCAGTCTGGAGGAAAAACAGAAACTTCGGTAGAGAGTATGATTAAATACACAAGCCTATTTTCAATCTAACACGACCAATTAATTAGCTTTGCATGTGTTTCATGGAGGAAAGGAGAAATGGAGAAGAGAGATTATTAGTGTCTCCCTGTCGTTATCTTCATTGTGTCCAAAGTCGCTAAGAAGGAACATCACAAAGCAAATGAAAATTTGTTTTATAGACCAGGTGAGTTGATTCCAAAGTCCTGTTAATATCAGAGGCTGGCAGGGCAGAACCAACAGTGAAAATGTTTATCTTGGTGTTAAATATGACAACCCTGTTTCTTAAAAGGTTATGTCTACAGTCAACAACTGTTCAAACAGAAGTGGTAAGTCAAGGCTCAGAAACTTTTCTACAAAGGGGCAGAAAGTAAACATCTCTGGTTTTGTTGTCCACATGCTCTGCATTGCAAATAATCAAGTCTGCCATCATAGCACAGAAACAGATACCCAGCACGTGTGAGTGAAAGGGCGTGACTCTGTTCCAAAAATCATATTAATAAAAGATTGGGACGTTCTAGACTTCAGACCTAATTTGTCAGTTTCAGTCTTAGCTGACAATGACGAATGTTACCTACATCCAAAATAGAAGTGCAAGCCAGAAAAGGGAGTGGATTGTTGAGGATAAGGTTTTCAAATTGCTTAGACAGTGATGATGCTCAGAATCAGAGAGATGGCAGCATAATTCTTATTGTATTATGATGCTGGATCAGGGAGGTTTATGAATATTGCATACAAGAGGTGAGTTTGAGTTTATGGTTAGCTTTATCCCTTTTGAGGACACAACACTATCCAAATATGTCTTTTATGTCTAGAATAGATAAGAAGATAACAAAATTAGCAGAAAATACTGAGCATAACTGCTGTGGGATGGTCTGTATGTCAAACATGTTGCTTATTGGTCAATAAATAAAATACTGGTTGGCCAGTGGTCAGGCAGGAAGAAGTATAGGCGGGACAAGGAGGAGAGAATTCTGGGAAGTGGAAGGCTGAGGAGACACTGCCAGCCGCCGCCATGACAAACAGCATGTGAAGATGCCGGTAAGCCACAAGCCATGTGGCAAGGTATAGATTTATAGAAATGGATTAATTTAAGATATAAGGACAGTTAGCAAGAAGCCTGCCATGGCCATACAGTTTGTAAACAATATAAGTCTCTGTGTTTACTTGGTTGGGTCTGAGCGGCTGTGGGACTGGCAGGTGACAGAGATTTGTCCTGACTGTGGGCCCGGCAGGAAAACTCTAGCTACACATAACTGCTCCTAGCAAGAGGCCTTATTTCAAATCCCACATGCTGCAAGCACCACATGCTAATCAAACACATGTTCTTGAGAACTTTTTAGAACTTGGCTAAGCTGAATCTTAATACCTTATTAATTTTTGCTATTGTATTATAATTCTGCAATACAAGATGATTTTTAGTGACTATTCCATGAGTACTTATCCCTTAGCACTTATTAAAAAGATCTTTCTAGGGGCTGGAGAGATGGCTCAGAGGTTAAGAGCACTGGCAGCTCTTCCAGAGGTCCTGAGTTCAATTCCCAGCAACCACATGGTGGCTCACAAACATTTATAATGAGATCTGGGGTCCTCTTTGTGCATGCAGGAGTATATGCAGCCAGATTATATACTGTACAATAGAATAAATAAATAAATAAATAAATAAATAAATCTTAAAATCAGATCTTTCTAGTAAAATTATTACATTTATACCACAATTTCCTTAGTATTTATTCACTTATATTATGCATAATTTTGCTGATAGAAATCTTGCAGCTACACATCATTTGTCACTTTACATCGTGTTAAATTTCACATTATATTTAAAACTTCAATTCTAAGAGTAGGACTCTTAATGTAAACTTATTCTGACAGATGAAGGGAATGGAACTATAGGCTCCTGATCAACATTATAAAATAGTGCAAACAAATTTAGTATTCCATTCATATCCTCCTATGACTTTCTCTTTAAGACATTTTGGGGTGTTCCTCCAGGAAGCAGCAGGTTAATTAACTCCTACTCTAAATTGTTGCCCACCTAGAGTAGAAGCCAGTCTGCCCTGCCGAAGGAACTCCTAGAGAGGAAAAAAAAAAATCCTCTAACATTACAGTAATTGAGTAAAGACCCATCCAAAGGAATGCTGTAATGGAGCATTAGAATAATTGATTTTATGTGTAGTAAAATAAAAAAGAAAGAAAGAAAAAGGTGAGCTACCTCAGTCAGGAATAAAAGATGCCATTTAAGAGTGTCTCAGTATAACAAAAATAAATTTGTCACTAATGTATCTTGCCAGATTACCCAGCTTCTGAGAGAGAAGGGCGCTCCCCAATAACATTCATCATTATTAGACATTCCCAGCTCAGTGCTGGAGAGAATATAAACACCAATATTTATAGCTTCTTATTAAAAGTACTTTAACTTTCTCAGGACGTGGATGAGCGGACTACCAATTTCTAACACAACGTACTGTGGAATTGCCATTTAATATTTCTTAGGACTAGCTGGAACAAGCCTTCCTTCCTTAAGTGGCACATGTTCATTTTCTGCCTTCTCCTCGTCCTTGACACCTGCTAACAGTGTTTCAGGCAACAAAACAGCAGTGCTCTCAGCAGACAGGGCAGCCTCCTCCAGAGCTGTGACAGTGCAGATGGTACACCATAAAACAAAATCCTGAAGACCGTGGGGAACTGTTTTTATTCCTTCTCTTGGAATTCTTTGTTTCTTACTTAATGTTTATACACTGATTTGAAAAAAAAAAAAACAAACCCTCTCTGAAATATATGTGTAAGCATACTGAAGATTAAACTAAGAGAGTTGATTCTAACATCTCATCCCAGGCCTTTTCGGTCAATCTTTACTGATATGCAAAGATATACATTTGCAAAAGCAGTTACCTGACATGAGAACATTTACTTCCTTATGTCAGCATTATTTTATGGTTTGGGTTTGCTGATTATTTTTTTTTCTTCCACTTAGAAAATTTTAGCAGAAAATGAATCTTAACATTAATAGTGGTTTTTTAACCTTACAATTTATATTAGCTGTAAGAAATGTTAATAACCTGAAGAAATTCCATGAGGAGCAAACTATTTAATAATGCATTTGGTTGAAGGAACAAATTTTGAGATCTGAATGACTCCGTTTCAGTAGTAGTATATTTAGAATGCCTTGTTGGTTAAATTTGTGAATATATAAGAGAACAAAAACCAGAAAATATATGTACATATAGATTTATGTTTCTCCAACATAATATTTTTATGTATGCATCACATATTTTGTACTGCAATGGATGGAAAACTTTCTCCCAGTGCCATGGGTGGACTACCTTCCTAGAAATTGTTATGAGCAATGCCCCCAAAGTCACCAAAATAAGACAGGCAGTTGGCACTACTGTTGGTGGCCAACCACCACTAGTTGATAATGTTACTAAAGATGTCACAAGCCTTGGTAAGAACACTGGAACTGGTATGAGAGCTTCCTTCCTGCTGACAAGCACTCATATGTTCAAAGGTGCTATGCAGGCTCACAGGGGAGAAATGTCATCCACAATCTTAATGAGCTGTGAACTCTGTGTGCGACAGCACCAACCTGCCAGGTAAGATGAATCCACTGGTGTGAAAGAGGCAAGTCTGTTATGGGGGTAACCAACCGCTTTCTGATTATATTCGATACTTGCTCCACAGGGGAAAATTCAGGTCTGGTCTGGTAAACATAATAAAGAAGCTGTGGCTTGGGAAGTCACAGGCCCTTGTGGGGAAGCCACTACTGCTGTTTTGCTAAACGGACATAATGTACATGTCAAATTTTCTTCTAAATAACTGTGCTCATTGATCATACTCCTGTCAGCTGTGGTCAGAAAAGTTTCTCTTGGCAATGTTCTAAAGTAACACCAGAGACTCATAAGTAGTCAAGATAAAGGGAATAAATGACTTGTTAATGCCATGTCCAAATGCCCTCAAAGCTCAGGAAACACTGGAGAAGGAGAGAAGGAAAGTATGTAAGAACAATTTGAGTGGCAGCCTGGAACATTAACCCACACGCAAGAAAAAGCTGTAGCTTTGATTACTTAAACACAACCTTCACAAGACTTGACCTGTCAAATTTTTATCACAGAAGGCAGAGGTACCCATGAGACCTTACCCTTCCTTAAGACAGTGGGAGAGGGAGTGGAATTTTTCTCAGTATTGTAAACATTTTTTAAGGTGCACATTGTCTTGTAAGTAACTTTCACCACACTCTGTAAACAACCCTGATAAGACTCATTGAGTCATAACAAAAAGACAGGCAAGTACAATGTGGTAGGTGAAGGTATATTTTAGATGAACAAAGGGAACATGTAGAGTGGAAGGACAGCAAAAGAATAGTGGAGAATATGATCAAAGCGTAATAAGAATATATATGAAATATATATGAAAATGTCATAATGAAGCCCATTAGTATATATAATACATGCCAATATTTTTAACATTAACATTTTATGAAGGGAATAAAAAGAAAAAAATTACATATTTTTAAATTTAGTACTAAGTGAATAAATGAAATTAATGCATAAGTAATTTATGAGTGAAAAGTTACAAATACCCCTTTTTCTCTTCAAGAAAATAAATATGTTGACAGATTATGTTGAGTAGGGTGTTATTCAATTACACTTTTAAAAATAAAACTGTGTGGGTAGGCTTTATCATTTTATATCAATTCCACCAAAATGAAGTAAAGTCCTAAATGAAATATAAATATGAAAAATCGCAATATAGTGCTTCAGTATTTTTGAGATTAATGATCATCAATGAGTAGTATTTATAATGAAGATTTTGAAAGTGTCTAAATATCCATCTTTAGATTATTAAACTTAATTAAAAAGATAAGAAGGAATTGTATAATAAATAGTATCATTGTGGCCTACTAAAATTTAATTTTAATTTGGGGAATTTCTTTGGAAAGATACCGTGTTAAGAAATTTATATGAAGAAATAATTGATCGAATGCCCATCTTTAAGATCTTCACAGATTATTAGGATCATAGAGAAGCTAACTGAGTTATTTTGGTTTCCTATTGAATGTTTTAATGGAGTATATTCACTAGACATAGCCAAATGTTTCACAATAATATTTAAACTCAAGTATATCATGTATTTGAACATCTTCACAATCTTCCACCATCTCCTCTGTCTGTTTCTTTTATATTGCTTTCCCTTGTTTTTCACCAATAGTTCTCTGTGAAGGTTGGCTTTAACTCTATACAACCTAGAATCATCAGAGAGGAAGTCTCTATGAAGAATTTTGTCTACATTTGGTTGGCTTATAGGTATGTTGGTGAGGGTTCTCTTAATTAAGCTAATTGATTGGGATAGACAGACTCCTGAGGCTGCCACAATCCCCTAGACATTGGGACATGAACTATATAAGAATGTACTGAAATGAGTCCAAGCCAGCAAGTGAGCATGCACACATTTATTTCTATCCACACTTGATTTTTGGATGTGATTATGACTAACTGCCTCTAGATCCTGCTAGAGTTGCTCTCCTGCAATGACAGATGGCACTCTGGAACTGTAAGCTAAAATATAACTCTTTTCTCCTGTGTTTCCTGTTGTCATGTTATCACAGAAGCAGAAATTAAACCAGGACATGGCCTTTCAATATCCGTGATGTATGCTTGTGTATGTACATACATATATACATATATTGCATTTTCCTTATCCATGTAGGCTGATTCTATAATTTTACCATTATGAATCTTACCACATTAAATGCAGATATGCAAGTACCTATGCAGGATGCTTGTATTTCTTTGAATATATTCCAAGGAGTGATTTAGATGATCATACAAAATTGTAGTGTTATCAAAAACTCCATACTGATTCTATAGTGGCCAAACTAGTTTGCATTCAAATCAACAGTGTTTGAAGATTCCTTTTCCCTGGTACCCTTTCAACATTTGTTATTTAATTTTTAGTGGTACTCTTTTTTCTTCTAGGATGAGATGGACACTCAATGCAGTCTTCTCAGGAATCTTCCTTACAATTACACTCAAATTATAATTCACTAAGTTCCTAGGTTTCTACTGTTATTTGAGTATCAAATATCCCCCATACGCTCATGCACATGAAAACTAGCTACCATGGTGCTGGTACTCTCTGGGAATATTGTAGAGCCTTTAGGAGACTTTTGGAACCTTACTACAAAAGTAAGCATGTGGGATCTCAGTCATTCCTCAGCAGGGTGTTTATTTGTTGTAGCCATTACCATTGCACAACAGCTTCTTCAACCTTTGCATTTGGACTTAACATTAGTGACTCTCCTGTGAGTTTCTGGGCTTGTAGCCTTAAACAGGGCAGCATCATTAGTTCATTATTTGCTGACATCCAGTATTCTGGAAACAACTGAAAACTCCCAAGCACCTGTGGTCTCTGTGGACCTCATTGCTAGAAGACCAATGTAGATCATTCAGCCTTTCACTGTGCAAGCCTGTCTAATAAATTCCTCTTTTAAAATATATGTCTTTCTTCTGTTTCTCTAGACATCTGTGGCTAATATAGATTTTGGCAACAGAGTGGTTCTAGAGAAATCAAATTATAATGATTAACTCCCTCAATTGACTTTATAGTTTCCAGAGCTGACCTCTTTAAATTGCACAGACCTAAAGTTTCTAAAATCTTTGGATAGCATAAGAACACTGATAACTCCTAATGTGAATTGTTTTAAGAGCTTCACATATAAATATATCTGATGCTGTTCATTCTTACTACATTTTTATTACTTCTTTACTTGCAAGAGTCCAAAAAAGATCAATTTCATACTCATGAATAAAACTATAACAATTCTTAATGAACGCTGATTTAAATTCTCAACTCCAGATAAACAATAAGAAACCATCTGGGCAGTGGTGGTGCATGCCTTTAATCCCAGCACTCAGGAGGCAGAACCAGGTGGATCTCTGTGAGTTCGAGACCAGCCTGGGCTATCAAGTGAGTTCCAGGAAAAGGTGCAAGGCTACACAGAGAAACCCTGTCTCAAAAAACAAACAAACAAACAAACAAACAAAAAACCCAAATACTCACTGGGCATTCCAATGGAGAAGCATCACTGCAGGCATAGTTCTGAAGTAGCTGAAATGTACATGCAAATATAAAATCCTATATATTAAAGGAATGACATGATGTTTGTGCACACACACACACACACACACACACACACACACACACACACACAGAGTTAAATGGGGTTAAACATATATAGCTCTTCAAACATGAACCATTCCATTGTAGAAAAATGCTTAAAAGTCCTTCTTTGCTTGTTTATTTATTTATTTATAGATTTGGTGGATGGGGATTTTGGAGAATCTCGAAGAAGCTGCGGGAGGGACAACCATAATCTGAATATATTGCACGAAAAATATATTTTCAATTAAAAATCATTTAGAAATGAGTACATATGATTTTTACACATACACACACAAAGACATATTCATAATTTTGCACATTAGCACGGAGAAATTTTATTGGTCCTACTTGTCACTAAGTACCCATGATCCAATTTTTTTCCGGTTGTTCCTATTTGATACCCTTTTCAGCCTCTAGTAACAATGTTCTGCTTCCATATATGATTGAGATCATGTGGTTGTTGTTTTTCCACTTTTCTTCTTTTTAATGAAAGTCTGCAGGTCCATGCATGTATCAAATTTTATTTTTGTGATGTGTGAATAGTATTCATAAATATAGATCATTTCACAATACATCTTATTTATTTCTTTTATTCATAAGGTGGTAGACACTTATGTTGTAAGGAAAAAAGTATATGTCCATGATATTCCTCAGAACTACTAATCTATAATTTAATAAAAAGGCAATATTATAAGAAAAGGAAGTCATAAATAAATAATATGTACAAACAAAGGGAGAACAATTTGTAACAGAATTTTATTAAACTAAATCCAAGAAAATATATAAAGGCAAATGCATTGTGATTAAGTGGGGTTCACACCCAGACAACAAGGTTGCTTTAATTATCAAGTTTCAGTGGATATAATTTCCTACATTAATTAAAAAAATAACAATGACAACAATCTGTATTAGCTTTTCAATGGAAAAAAGGTCTTGCAATTTAGAAAAGGGAAGAGGGGCTCTGATAAAATGCAACATGCATTTCTTATGAAGAAAAATGAGAACTCTTGGTTAACTGGGAGTGGCCAGAAAATTCTTGGTTTGGTAGTGCATCTCAATACCCAGAGCATCAGTCATAATCTCCAAAGTTCAAATATTATTCATTAAGCTCAAGAATGATTTAAGAGTCCACCCTTCTCCACTTATATTGACTGCTGTACCTGAGATTTTAGCTAAGGCAATGAGGCAAGATTAAATGCTAAAAGGCATACAGATTATAAAGCAGTAAATTTATGTTTGCAGATCACAGGAGCATCTTCAGAACTACTTGTCTACAACCTACAAAATGTAACTTCTAGAATAACTTTGTTTATTAAGGTTGGAATATGCCAGCTAAATATAAAAAACAAAACAAAACAGGATTTTAAGTAAAACCAACTGATAATGAAACAGAAAAGCATCACATTTAGAGTAAATATCACAAAATATTTTCAAAACTTATACACTGAACATTTTAAGATATTATTAATTTAAATAAAAAGTTTGAATAAACAGGCAGATGCACTATTTATAGATGTCAAGTTCATTCAAAACTTCATGTGGAAATAAGAAAAAATCATCTTAAAGTAGAACAAAATTGTAAGGCTTAACTTATAAAGTTAAGACCTATGTATTAATTATGAAGTTCTCGAGTCAACCAGTATGAAAGGATATCAAAACAAAAAAACAGTTCAACTGAAATAAAGATTGAGGCCAGAAACTGGCCCAGAAATATATACCCAAAGTGAATTAGTTTCCATCAGAAATCTCCAAACAGCAGAGCAAGAAAGATAGTATTTTACTAAAGGATTTTGAAAAGGTGGATCTCAGTCAGCAAAAATTATATTTTTATGATGCTCCAAAATTTATACAAAATTGAAATCAATGTAAAATATGAAATTGCAAACTTTAAGAAGAAAATTATATGGTTGGGAATTTGTCAAATATTTTATGAAACTAAACCAAAAGCATAGTCCTAAAAGTATAATATAGACTGTAATTTAACAAAAATTAAGACATTCAGATCTTTGGAATTCAGTTTAAGAATGAACTATGAGGGGCTGGAGAGATGGCTCAGAGGTTAAGAGCACTGGCTGCTCTTCCAAAGGTCCTGAGTTCAATTCCCAGCAACCACATGGTGGCTCACAACCATCTGTAATGAGACCTGGCACCCTCTTCTGGCCTGCAGGGATATGTGCAGGTGGAACACTGTATACATAATAAATAAATAAATCTTAAAAAAAGAGAATGAACTATGAAACTATTGATCGTGAAAAAACACTTCCGAGGCATATATCTAGTAGTACTTTTATAATAATGCAAATGGCTCTCAATAGTCTACAAATAAAAAAAATGCAAATTTTAAAAGGTGCAAAATTGCTAAGCAAGGTGGCACATAATTTTATCCTCAGTACTCAGAAGGTGATGGCAGTCATATCTCTGTGAGTTTCAGGTCAGCCTGGTCTACATAGTGGCTCCCTGTCTCAAACAAAACAAAACAAAAGCTCATTGGATAAACATTTTAAATAATCACTTTACTGAGCACATGAAAAGATATTCTATATCCGTAATCAATGAGGAAATGAAAGTTAAAATCCCAATGAAATGTCGTTACCCAAGTATTCAGTAATTTGAAATTGTTTAGAAACCTTAAAAAGAACGAGCCCAGCCAGTGTTCCTGGCATGTGGCACACATGAAATGAGTCTTCTGCTTCTTCAACCAGTCGACACAACACAAGCCATTGGGTGCAGTCCACTCAATTCGGTCAATACAAATTACAATATAGAGTTCTCCACAGCATCAATAATATCATGAGTTTTAATAACAAAAAAGTTCATAACAACCCAAATGCCCATCTATAGTTGATAGATGCAGCAATATTTGGGAGGAAGCCAACACAACAGAATAATACTCCGTAATCTAAAGACAAGAGCTACAGGCAGGTGCAATGGTATGAATGAATCTAAAAATAATACAGCTCAGTGAGAAGCTTAAGAAACTAACACTCTGTGAGTCCACCTATAGAAAATTAACTGTGCAGGTTATTGTGTGACAGAAGGCTAACCTGCACTGATGTCATTAGCCCAGAGTTTGAGGGAAGAAGTTAAAAGAGGATAAAGGAAATTTTGAAAGAAATGCACATGTTCATGGTCTTACTGTTTTCATGATTTAATTAGTATAGGTATATGTCAAAAGTTATTCAACTCTACACTTAACATATGTGATTTTAATGTCATTTATGTGTCATTAAAGATAATGAAAAAAAAAGACTAAAGATATATTTTCATATTTCTTTCAAATCATATGAGTGGTTAAAGCAGTGGTTTTCAACCTTCCTAATGACGTGACCCTTTCATACAGTTCCTCATGTTGTGATGCCCCCAAACATAAAATAATTTTCATTAGGACTTCATAACTATAATTCTGCTAATGTTATGAATCATAATGTAAATGTCTGTGTTTTCTGATGGTCTTAGGAGACACCAGTGAAAGGATCATTTGATCCCAAAGGAGTTGTGACCCACAGATTGAGAACCACTAGATTAAAGCATACATATGAAAAGTTATTAGCTCACAACACGGTGAGTGGTGCCTTTCTAATTCTTAATGTAGCTGGTACTCTGTAAATGGCATATGTTATCCATAGTGTGGAAAGAAAACTGGTGATGCAAAAACAGTGTAGTTAAAGGAGAAAGGAAATGATGGTGGTATTGACCTAAACAAGGAGCAAAAAAATAGTGATCTTGTCATACACACCTGAGGCTTCTTATGCTCAATTCATCTGCAGATCATGAATAAACAAAGAACAGTTCCTTTAATACTGGTAGCCTTAAGACTGGGTTTTCAAGGCCTTAGTCTAGCAGTGCCAGCTAGAAGAAAACAGAAAAGAAAAGAAGAGAAAAGAAAAGAAAAAAAAAAGAAAAAAGAAAAGAAAAGAAAAGAAAAAGAGACAGAGAAAAGATTCCCAGAATCACAGCTCCAGTCTACCAAAGCTGGAGGCATTTCCCTCTGTGACTTTATAAAGCCAACAATTGTGCACTAAAAGATCATCCAAGGGGCTTTTATTGGGTTCTTATAACACAAGGTGAGTAGTACACAAAAAAGAAGTTTTCTTGACTTACTTGGAGAAGCCAAGATGAGGGCTGTGGTAGGCTTACTAGCTGCTATAGGCAAGGAGAAGTTCTTCCCTGATCAGATGAGGCCAAGGTGGCCAGAAAAGCAGACCATAACAGAGTCTGCTGCAAAGCTAACATTGAAGAAAGTTGTGTCATTTCTGGTGGTTTCATGAGCATCCACAGGTGAATATGAGCTTCCCCTGCATGTCTATAGTTGAGATAAGTTTCCCAGAGCAGTCATAAAAGATTTAGAATAGATGAGGCTGGGCAGTCATAGAGGACAGCTTAAAGAAGAGCTGTTTGAGTTACAGTTTTAGCACTTCAAGTGAGCATGGTGATACTGAGGTTTGGCTGCTGTTGGGCCTCCAGAAACTGCAGTAGTTCTGCCTGATGCTTAAACACCTGCCAGGCACTCCAAGGCTGTTAAGTTTTTCCATTTGGTTTCAGTGTAAGAATGCAGCAACCTGTAACACTCACATGTATCTATTTTTAACAGTTCTGTGGACTCTGGATTCCATCTTATAGAAACAGAATGAAGTAAAATTCTAACTTACAAAATACACGAGTTAGTTTAAGAGGAATAGAAGACTGTGCTTTGGAACTAAAACTATAAATCTTTAAGAAAAGAGGAATCACAAAAATAATCTTCTTGCTATATAGTCTTCAAAGAAATTCAAATAAAGTCATGAGCTACAACTATACAATCTTCCTAAAGGCTGACAATATTCACATGCTAATGATGATGTGAAACTATCCAAACTCTTAATTGTTGCTGATGATAATGAAAAATGATAAAAATCATCCATGAAAGAAAGGTTTCAAAGATTATACAAACGTACACATTTGACATAGCCATCTCAGTTCCAGGTACACAGTCCCTCAAAAAGAATGCATTAGCCCGCAGAAAAATTTGCAACCAGGTGTTTTCTGTACCTTCATCCTTACAAATTAAAAGCTATAAACAATCAGTATACCTGGAATGAGAAAAATATTGGGTAAACCATATATAATACACTAATGTAATAAGTAAATGTGCTGCAGGATCTCATTTTCATGAATAAAAAACACCATGTTACTGTTACAACAGCATGAATAAAAGTCATAGATGTGATAGTGAGCCAAAAAAGTGAGACACACTAAAGCACATACTGTAAAATTCCATGTATGTGCAATTCAAGGGTAGACAATTTGATTTGTGGTGAAAAAACTCAGAACTATAGTTGCTTCTGAATTTGACAGTAACTGAGATTCCAAGGGGATCAAAGATTGTCCAGAATGATCCAATTGGTTTACACCTTCATAGGAAAGTTGTAGAATTGAACATATTCATTCATCAAAGTTACATTGTTAATATCTGTATTTCAATGTATACATTTTCCTGGAAAATTGACAGAGAGAAGAGTGGAAATATAAACTCTAAAGGTTATTAATCATGAATATTGCTTCTTTGGAGGGAAACCATGAATGCTGAGGCTTGATTATATTCCTGTTTACTTTGTACATGATTTAAATTTTCCATGCTAAAATATTTTAAAAGATTAAAGCATGTAATTTCAACAGTGGAGGGCATGTGCATTTGTCGAACTAGTCAGCAGTGATAATTACTGCAGAAAATCAAGGCCATGGAAAGATACTTTTATGGAGAATAAAAGTGGAAAGGCAAAGATAAAAAGCCATGCAAAATGATTAGCTATTATTTAACACTATCAAGAAATCAAGAAAAGCATCAATATGTGAGTTAAGAGTCAGAAAGGTTTATATATTAGAGAGATAAAGGTTGCATTTTTGTTCTTTGTTAGCTTTGTTACATTGTGTAAAGTTATTAACCTTTTGAGCTTCAGTTTATTCAACTCTAAAATGAGCTTAATTATCTCTTCCTCAAAAGGTGGCAAGGAAAATTTGGCAGTCTTAACCCATTAGACTATTAGCATATTGCATGTAATTAGTACATCTTAAGGAAGATTTGTCTTCCTCTCCCCATAATTCATCCTTCACCCCTATCCCCAGCCTTCATAAAGAAATAAAAAATGGGCAGATCCCTGGGGCTGAATGGCCAGCCAACCTAGCCTGTTTGGCAAGTTTCAGGGCAGTAGGAGTCCCTGTTCTGAAAGAGAAAGAGAAAGAGAGAGAGGGAGAGAGACAGAGAGAGAGAGAGAGAGAGAGAGAGAGAGAGAGAGAGAGAGAGAGAGAG
>CABHPR010143538.1:21301-42060 GCA_902168415.1 Peromyscus melanophrys | reverse complement strand
GAGAGAGAGAGAGAGAGAGAGAGAGAGAGAGAGAGAGAGAGGAACGGAAACAGAGAGAGATGCAGAGAGACAGAGACACAGAGAGACAGAAACAGAAAGAATAAAACCTCTATAGCTAGCTGTCCTCTGGCCTTCTCTATATATACACATAAACACATGTGTACACACACACACACATACACACACACACACACACACACACACATACACACACACACACACGCCAAAGAAAACTGGATTTGCAGTCACACTGGAAATCTGCACTGTAGATGAATTTCTAAACAGTCTTATTAAATAAGAAACACAGAGCCAAATACAGGGGTAAAAGCTGAAGAGATCAGAGAAATAGCGAACAGCCAGGACTAGCCTCAGCTTACCACCTCGCTGTTACTTCCCCAGAGAGAGCTTCTTCCTGTCTGAACTGCGCTTTTATTGACTTCCTGTTTTGCCTTCTCATTGGCTCTAAGCCCAGCCACATCACTACCTTGTCACTGCCTGTCTATACAGACCTCCAGGTAGGCGTGTGTCACCATAATTGGCTGTGTTCTTGACCACACAGAGACTCTGCTTGCCATATGATGGATTAAGGGCGTGTGCTACCACTGCCTGACTTCTGTTTTATGGCTGGCTAGGACCTCTGATCTCCAAGCAAACTTTATTTATTAACATACAAATAAAATATCACATTTCAGCACAAATAAAGTATCACCACACTGCACAGCTATTTTGAGTACTTGTGAACTGTCAGGTAAAATATCTCCTTTACTGTGATATACAATAACCAAATTATATGATTAAAATAAAATTATATGTAAATAAAATGGTTAATATTATATTAATATTACTTGTTGACATCAATTAACAAAATTGTACATAAATATTTTGAACAGTGTTATTACTAAGCCCAAGTAATATTACTTTTTGACACCCAACACATTGAAGTTGTATGTATTATCATAAGTGCTACTGCTTTGCTATTTTTAAGAATAATTTTTATTTATGTCTATGTATGTTTGTCTGCATACATGTATGCCAGTCATGCATGGGTGCGTGCAGAGACCAGAAGAGGATGTTGTACCTCTAAGAACTGGAGTTACATGGGCTGAGAGCCTCAAGATGTGAATGTTGTTAATCAAATGGAGATCCTCTGGAGGAGCTCTGAAAGCAGAGCCATCTCCTTAACCCCTGCTTGCATTTTTAATCAAGCTAAAGTATGGAGTGATAATGAAAAATGAAATTTCAGATACTGTTCTACATGAAGGAAGACTTTCTGTTTGTTTGTTCTTGTTGTTTTGTTTTGTTTTATGTCCGTTTGTTTAGGCAACCAGTGTTTATATCAACAGCAGTGCTATTTCTCCCAAATACGGGTGATTTACCTGTGTACCTTTGCTCTCCACCTCCCTAGAGAAAGGTTGTCTTAGTAGGCTTCGATTATAAAATAGTATATCTTCAATGCAACATGAAATGCTCATTTTTGAGACAGGGTCATTTGTAACCCTGTCTCAGAAATTCAGACAATGACAAAGGTTGCCATGAACTCTCAATTCTCCTGTTACCCAATTGTTAGGCTTACAGATGTGAGTTCTTGTACCTGGCTTGAGATTCTCTTTCTGAATTTTTTTCTTTGACAATTTTATGCATGCATATAAAATTCTGCTTACTCTTCCACCAACACTCTTTTTATCTTCCTCCCATCCTTTCAACATCCCTTTACCACATTCAAGGATATTTGGTTGTGTTTTGTGACTCATTGAATTTAACCAGGGCCAGTTATAGGACCTTTGGAATAGAACTATTCATTGTACCCTTTGGAAAGGGTTTTTAATTGGGAACTGGAAGATAGATAAATAAGTAGGCAGGAGTTGGGATAGTTAGACAGATTTAGGGTATTATTTTGAAAGATGTTTACTAATCTCAAAGGAAGAGTACACTTTATGTCTGTTCTTGGACTATAGAATTTGAAGAAACATAATAAATACTTTTGCAAGCACAGTAGTTATATAGTTTAACAAAAAGCAAGTTTACCTATAATTTAAGGCAATGTACATGATCAAGCACATGTAACAAAACAGGAGCCCCAGAGTGAAGTAACATTTTCTTCGGATAAATGTCATAATTTGGAAGTTGATTAGATGTTGCACAAATCCTAAATGGTCTTATAATAAAAGCCCAGAGTCAGATATCAGGGTGAAAACTGAAAGATCAGAGAAGCAGAGCAAGCCACAGCCACCACCTCTTGCCTCACGAACTCCTCAGTCGGAAAGAGCATGATTTCCTGTCTCCTCCTGCCTTATTATTCCTTTCTCTGCCCACCCATATCACTTCCTGTTTCAAACTTCCTAGTGCTGGGATTAAAGGTGTGTGATCCCAAATGCTGGAATTAAAGGTGTATGCCACCACTGCCTGGCTCTGTTTCTCTTTTAGACTGGATTAATCTCATGTAGACTAGTGAATTCTTGAATTCACAGAAATTCAGACTGATCTCTGCCTTTGCCTCCCGAGTGCTAGGACTAAAGGTATATGCTACTACTGTCTGACCTCTGTGGCTAACTGTGGTTGACTCTATCCTCTGATCTTCAGGCAAGTTTTATTTGTTCAAAATATCACCACAATTAGTGTTATCATATCATCATAAAGATGATGGATTCTAAACTACCATCTAAGGTTAGGTGTTGGTTAAGTTTTAACATTGATATGAGAAACTATGTTGTATCACATGTATTATTTGTCAATATATATGGTAATTCCTTAAATAATGAACTTCTACCTAATATCTGAAATAATTTGGTGTCTATCCATACTTAAAAATATTTTAAATGCCTTACACACTATAAACAATTTTAATAGATTAAATAATAATTATTTATATGGTCCATGCAAAAATATCATTGGGAATATAGGCCATTAATAATCCTAGTTTTTTTTCAGGTGCTATAACAATATAGCATCAGTGGAGTGGGTTATAAATATACATTTATTTCTTGGCTCTGGAGGCTGAGGAGTTCAAAGACAAGGACTCAGTAGTTTTGGTATCTGTCAAGGGTCTGCAACACAGGACATATTTAAACTAAGAAGAGAGAAAAATGGGTGATGTCTATAGTAACAAGCCTTATAAATAACATTCAGGACCTTTAATATAAAACACAAAACTATTTAATTAAGTTCATTTTTATACATCCTGTACAATAATCTGAAAACATAGTTTATAATTTAAATGTAATCACTTTATTATTAATGTAACTGAGTAGAGGGCAATATTTGAATAGTATTTAAAAAACCATAGGTGCTGGTGTGACTGTGGGGAAAGCAGAACACAACCAATATGGAAATCAGTGGGAAGGTTCCTTAAAGAGCTGGAAGTAGAGCTACCACAGACCTGACTACACCATTCAGGCATATACCCAAGGGATGCATCTTACTATAGAGATATTTGGTTGTCCCAGTTCATTGTTTCTGTATTCACAATATCCAGAACATGGAAACAGCCTAAATGCCCATCAGTTGATAAATTGATAATGATAATATGGTACATCTAACCAGCAGTTCTCAACCTGTGAGTCTTGACTCTAAAGACCATAAAAAAACATAAATATTTGCCTTGTGGTTCATAACAATATCAAAATTATAGTTATAAAGTAGCAAAGAAAATATATTTGTGGTTAGGGGTTGCTATAACATGAGGAACTATATTAAAGGGTTACAGTATTAGGAAGGTTGAGAACCACTGGTCTAAAAATGAAATATAATTCCACTGTGAAGAAAAATGTAATTTTGAAATTTGCAAGTTAATGGATAGAAAACAAACATCCTACTTGAGGTAACCTAGACCCACAAACACAACACAAAAGATTCAAAAGTTTTTTTTTTCTCTTATGTGGAAGCTTGCTTTTAAGCTTTGAGTATATTTGTTTATTTAGAATATCCACAGAGGTTAAGAAATGAATAGAGGGCCATGGGGTAGAATAGGATCTTTCAATAAAGGGGGATAGAATGTATTTCTTAAAAGGTAAAAGAGGTAAGAAGCTCCTGTAAGGCAAAGGACACAGTAAATATGACAAAACGACAGCCTACAGAATGGGAAAAGATCTTCACCAACCCCACAACTGACAGAGGGCTGATCTCCAAAATATATAAAGAACTCAAGAAACTAGACATCAAAATAACAATCAATCCAATTAAAAAATGGGCTAGACATGCAAGATAGAACAGTGATTTACCTCTTTTTGAATTGTTGACCAATGGGGTTCTATAGTCCCTAAAACATTACAGGCTATTGCCATTGATCTTGGCTACCCTCCATAATTTGACTACGACACCCTATTGCTGAAGACACCACATATTTGAGTCATAGAATATGGAGAAATCTAGCTGGATGCTTCATCCCTACTAACTATTTCTTAATACTAGAAGCTGTTGGGCATGTCACTAGCGGAGAAAAGTAATAATCTACACCCATCTCACACAGTTATGATCTTTGCAAGTTAAAAATGACTGGCCAGTCAAGTTATGCCCACTGGTACAATAGTGCAACTAATGTTATGGGAATAACCATCAATTTCTGGTTGGATCTAAGGCTTAGTACATGAGTAGTATCCTTTCCTGTAATCCTTCAAACAGCTAAACGGGCCAAGAACCTGTAGCAAGATAATTCATAGGCCCTAGAGTAGAAAATCTATAACTATTATTCTACTAAATACACATAGCATAAAAAAGAAAAAAAAAAGAAAATGCCTAATGACATATTGTTATATCGATAGGTCAGTTCATCTTTCAACATTCATTAGAGAAACTTCTTGCAGTAGAAAGCAACTAACACAGAGACCATCAATTGGCCAACTTGTCGAGAAACCTCAGAGTGTTCAAACATAAAAGTTCAGTATATATCACACTCCTTATCCCAAGGCTTATGGATCTCAGGAGAGAGTGGGGAGAAAAGATTGTGACAGCCAGAGGTGGTGCATAACTTCAAGAGCACATTTAAACTAACAGAGATTGTGATAGCAGGCACAAGAACTGAGCACGTTCAAGTCAGATAAAATCCCTAGAGAGGTGGGCGTGAAATCCTACCACTAGCTGAGTAGGCATTAGCGTTGGATAGTTGCTGAAAAAAGGCAGTCAGGTTTCTTTACTGACTTGGTTCCTGGTAGACCAAGCATTCATCAAGGAAGTGTTCACTTAGGCAACACACATTGGACAAGATAAGTGAAGAATAAGAAGATGATGATGAAGAAGAAAAACAGGAGGAGAAGGAGGAGGAGGAGGAGGAGGAAGGACTCATAGTTGAGTAAGTAAGAAGGTAGGTACTTATAGGTAGGGGATAAATGGGAAGAGTTAAGTGTGGGGTGAATACAATCAAAATTCATGGTTTGAAATTATTGAATTAACTATTATTTAGAAAACAAATCATATTATATTTTGGAGAATGTTAATGAACAGGAGGACTATTAATAGCTCAAAATGTAAATTGATGCATACTAATTAAATTCTCATAAATATAGTGTTATTTCATTTTTAAAAGTTGAGTGCCAAAAATTCATCTATGAAAAAATTGATTTCAAAATCTCCTTTATTGTGTCTTGCAACATAAAATATCAACTTATTAAAAGAGAAACTATGTAGAAAAGCAGATTTTAGAACAATTCTAAAAATAAACTCTAAACAAAACTTTTATGTGTATATAGTGAAATTTTTTGATGGTCTGTACACTTTAATCTAGTAAAGAGAGTTGTATGTTTCTATATACTGGTTTTTGAAAATTAACAATTTTGGTATTAATTATGACCAAATAATTTCTTAACCTGGAACTTCCAGTTTTCCTATACTAAACAATAAGTCTTAATGAATATATATATATATATATATATATATATATATATATACAGAGCATTATATTGCTAAGAATATATTGCAATATATCTGTATTATTATTATAAAACCTTAACCTTTTAAATTTGTAAAAGAATGCTGGGATAATTTATATTGAACTAGCACCTTACATTTGAAACACACAGGTTAAATCTACCTATACAGTTTTATGATTTAGCTTAGTTTGAAAGTTGATAACAGTACAATACAATTTAAACCAGCACTAAATTAAAACAGGGCTGGAGAGGTGACTCAGCAGTTAGGACACGTGTCCCTTTTGGATTAGAGTTCAGTTTGCAGCGCCCACACTAGGCTGCTCACAACTCCTGTCAATCCAGCTCCAAGAGATCCGAAGATCCTTTCAGGTCTTCAAGTGCAACCAAGTGCAGGCATATACACCTGTGCATAAATTAAAATAAATAAATAAATCTTGAAAACCCAAAGTAAAACGGAATTATATTAATAGAAAATAGAAAGCTATGCTATTTAGATTCTGCCATATATGATATTTGAACTGAGGAGAATATTGAGCAACAAATTTTCTATCTTATTGGAAGGTGAAAACACAAATAGATTAAATTATTTGAATTTATTTTATTCCTAATTAATTCAAGTTGCATTTAGAAGTTTCTTACAAAATATTAAATAATAGTCTTTTCTACAAAATGCTGTTAAACTTGTGTTTAGGATAAGAAATTAAAATGTTTTTAACTCTCCCACCCTGTAAGACTTTTATGTGAATATTTTAATCTCCCCTAACTCTAGCCTGTAAAACCTATGTTTACAAACAGGTCCTGCTGCATGCTTGGAACATATATGACAAAAGTGAATGGCACCTTCATTACCTTTGTGCTGATTCCTTTTACCTTTTTATTTTTGAAAATTCAAATATAATTACATCATTTTTCCCGTTCACTTTTCTTCCTTCAATCCCACTCATGTATGGCCTGCTCCCCCCTGCTTTCTTTCAAATTAATAACCTCTATCCTCTCCTTTGATTGTTGTTACATTATACCAAGTGGTCACCCTGAAATACCCATACAGGCAACATAGAAAGACATCTGACCAAAATTAACAAAAACAGAAACAAAAAACAATTAAGTCCTTAAAACCACAAGAGGAAAAAAAAGTAAAAGTAAGCTATTAAAAAGCTTTTCAGCATCACACACTATGTTCCTTTTTTTATTAGTCTGTTTTTGTTTTTCGTTTTGTTTTTCAAGACAGGATTTCTCTGTGTTGCTCTGACTGTCATAGAACTCACTCTGTAGATCAGGCTGGCCTTGAACTCACAGAGATGTACCTGCCTCTGCCTCCCAAGTGCTGTGATCAAAGGCATGCACCACCACTCCCTGGCAAAGTGTTTCTCTTCTTCCTTCCTTCCTTTCTTTTTTTTTTCCCCTTAATGATCAAATTAAAGCACCTCATTGTTAGGAAATTAATGAAATCTCAGCTTTGTCGAAATGCAATATTACATAAAGTATGACTATTTAATTGCTCTCTATCTTTAGATGTCAGTTATGAGCTCCAGGACAGAACAGACTCTATTGTTAATGGTCTCTACCAGAATTTGTAGCAGTGTTCTCATCACGTAGTAGGTACAGTTGCTAGAATGAGGAATTATGACTAAGTTTCCTGGGAACATGTCTTTCAGAGCATGTTTGTGTCCTGTGGTCCCATTGACTATAGAATGTCCTGATGTGGGTACAGTACGGGGCTCCTGATTTTGACAGTGGGAAGAATTTCAAGTCTAACATTGAACACATCAAAAGAGACTTTCTAAATTTCAGAACTTGGCGTTCCTGCAGCTCCCAGAGAACTGAGTCGCACCAGTGACCGTCAACCCTAACCTTCTTTATTCCCGTCAGCCTTTAAATACTTTTACTGTGCTTCTAACCGCCGTTGCTTTACAGTGGGTTTTGCCATTTGTTTCAGGTTTTACTTTCTCAAGGTGTGGGACTTGTTTTCCAGTTTGCACCTGTGGAACATGTAAATGTAAACAATCACAGCAAAACCACAGAACAGTACCAGTCCACACGTAGAAAAGAACTGTTTATTAGAAGATGGACTGCTAGGCCATCTCCCAGCTGGGAGAGAAAGAAGCAGGGTTTTTAGGGTACCTGAAGGCTTAGGAACAGATCCCCTCCTCTTGGGAAAGTTTTTCCTACCTTGGGTCGAACAGACCTGCTGGGAGTGGATCTGTTGCAATCAGGACAGTTTTTGGGAGCAGAAGCCCCTTTGCACGTGTGTGGCAGATGACCCTTGAGAGAGGAATGGGGAAACTACAGTTATCTGAAAAACAAGGCCCCTGAGTCACTGGGATCTTAGAAATGCTGGGGGTCAGGTATCCGGCTCCTCATGGCCTTTTCTGCCCTATCTATTCTCAGGTAGCCATTCTAGGATACTGGCAGATGTGCTGCCATTTTATGGGTCTACTTTGTGACCCAACAATAATATAATTTAATTGCAATCTTTATATTCACTTATAATCGCTATGTAATTGCTCTAGTATTTTTATCATTTTCTCGGAATTCTATACTTTCTTGTTTTTTTTTTAAATTATCACATATATCAAAACCCAAACAACTTCACTTACTAAAATAAGATTTGATTAGGCTATACAACTTTATAAGACTTTTTGATCATTAATTATTCAAGTTATTTCATCATTTCAATTATTTAAATTAAAATTAATTTCTTGTTCTTTAATGATGTAGTGTATATGTCACAGGACTTCTAGCTCATGCTATGTGTACATTATACAACGCACACCTGTGGCAAAAGTCAGAAGTTGTTATCCCAAAGTTCAACTGGTCCTGAAGTTTTAGAGTACAGGGATAGAAATGGGCAGTGTCACACTCAATCTGCCTGTGACTTGTTTCCCTAAGTTTCTCCAGTCTGTGAGTCAATAAGGACTCACACTGACAGCTTACCTCAAAAGCAGATGGAAAGTCACTGGTAATCAGCAAGGCCCCTGCCGCATATTTCAGTGTTCCATGCTTTCTAAACAAGATGGCTCTCCCCAGCTGCTGCTATTGCTGATCCTGTCTCCCCAGGGTCAACAGTTCAACCCTGCTCACCTTTGCCTTTTTTACCTCAGCCTGCATAAATGCATTACTTCCCTACTACAGAGGGACACTTCTCTGATGAGCTGTCATTCTGACTAATGTGTGTGACGGAAGAACAAGGTGGTGGAGGGAACTGGGACAGAACACTGCTGGCCAATGGCACATACGATGTCAGAGCAGAAAGGAAGCTCGTTTACAAATCTTTCAGAGATTCATATGTGCCTTTTTGATGTGGTTTCTGTCTTCCACAGAACTCATAAAGACTGGACTGCAGAACATATTAGAGATAATATCTCAGAATCATCAGTTTAATGAGAAGGTTAGCTTGGTATTAATAAGTCAAGCTCACTTTGGCTTGCTTACTTTCACTTAGCATGAATCATTCCAGGATGCCCTTTCACCCCCTTCTTTTAGACCTATCTCACCAGTTCCAGAATTAGCTTTACAGCTTATACATGGGGTGGGTTTTGTGCTAAAAAGTTAATTACAACAAAATGTTATGCAATGCTTACTGATTTTATAGTAAAATGTTTACATAACAACAAGAAAAGAAATATTGTTCTATCATGGCTTAAAGCGTAAGTCTTGAAAATTTTATGAGAAGTTATTATACAAGAATTTTAAAGTATCAAATTTGTGCATCGTTTATACTTTCGTATTTACCAGAAATGTGTTTTCTTTGACTTGAATACCAGCAGCCTTAAAACTGTTTAAGAGTTATGTGTACTGTATATTTGTAGGGAATAAAATAGGCCAGGAAAAGAAAAAACTCCAGGACTATTGGGATGAAAGCGGCAGCCAAAGGAAGCAACCAGGAGAGTGAAGAGGTGAACCATAAGTTGGGAGCTGGCTGAAATGTCTTTAGCCTCTGTCTGATAGCCTCTGTGCCCCATCTCTTATTAAAGTGGGCTATTGGTAAGGACACACAGCATAGTTCATTTGCAAATGCATAGATAGCTCCATGGAGAGCTTCCAAATCAAGATCACAGAGGTTCTATATGACACCAGCAGATAGTGAATCAGTCTGGTCTTGGAATTGATAGAGCTGTAGAAAGATGCTCATGAACTGTAGTAGATACTCCTGTACAGCATCTAAAGTGTCTTTAAATCATCCTTAGTCTCTACTACACTCCACTTATAATGCTAGGCTCATAGACCTTATTTAAGTTTTCTAAGGATTAATTGCCTTTCTGCATGAAGTTTAGCAGCAGTTCAGAGCAGAAATGTTCAATAACACCATCTATTTGTCTATGAAGTGGCAGCATCATGGAAAGAAATGAGGGTAAGTCTGACCAGAAGCAACATCCATGATCTATTTTCCTGAATGTTTCCTATTTCTTCATGTCATAGTTGAAATATAAAACACTCCTCACAGGCTGGTTGTGTGGAACACTTGGTTTATAGGGAGTGGCACTATTTGTAGGGTCTAGAGACACTGCTGTTGGGAAAGCTGGAGAAAGTAGGACACCTTGGAGAGGTCCTTGTGAGTATCTGCCCCTAGCTTTTTCCTGTTCCCATTGCTGTGTTTCCTGATAAGCAAGAGGTAGGTGGTCATTAACTTTTACTTAGCATGAATCACTCCAGGAAGCTCTTTCACCCTCTTCTTTTAGAACGATCCAGGAAGCGATCCAGAGGTATCCAGTCTGAATGACGATTCAGACTGTCACTGCCACATGTTTTGTGTCAGGCGTAGACACATGAAGCAAAGTGACCATGATTGAAGTAACAAGCCAAAATAAAAGCTTCCTCCCCTAAGTTGGCCACAATGCTTGTTGAATAAGGAGGAAAGAGGAATGCTTGAGAGGAAGGAGCAAGGCTGCTTGAAGCAAAGCAAACTGCTGAAGGAGAGTGATCTCTGCTTTCTCCACATGGGAGAGATTCCACATCATTCTTTACAAGTAGGGTATTAATTTTATAAAAACTATAATTTTATTTATGTGAAGGAAATGAGAACTAATACGTATTTCTTCTGTACTAAATAATACCAGGGTGAAACTGTTTAGATATCAAGATTTTACTCTGTGTGTCATTCATATAATGAGCAGATGGCTTTGGGTATATTGGGTAAAGAGCTGTCTTGGAATTTAATTTTCTAAGGGTACAAGTTCAATCCTGAACACGAAGAAAGAAAGAATCCATTCAGCTTAATAAGTTATCAAACTACACATATTAATTTATTCTATGGTCTATTATAATTCGCTTAACTCCTTTAGGAAAAATATATAAGAAAAATAAGTATGAAATACTATATGGATACCAATATGTTAATAGACATAAAAACACACAAATTCATAGACAGACGATAGATAGATGATAGATAGATGCACACATAGATACCAAGTATGAAATGAAAAAAAAGCAACAACAATTAGTTTTGCTGGGAGATACTGGGAAGGAACAATTTTATTAAAAATTTATTATATTTATGTAAATGACTGCTTTACCTGAATGAAAAATATGCACCAAATGCAAGCCCAGTGCCCACAAAATTCAGAAGATGGCATCAGGTCCCCTGCAATGGAGTTATGGAGAATTAAAAGCCACTATATGGGTGCTTGGGACTGAACATAGGTTCTCTGCAAGGACAAGTAATCTTAGCTGTGGAGCCCACTCTCCAGTCCACAAAAGAGGCAATTGAAAAAAGATTTTAAAGATTTATAAGTACTGACATGGCTTTAAGTTCCAAACACTGTGAGTGGTTTGGCAAAAATAGAGGAAAGGAAGGCAGGAGAGAAGGATTGCCCGTTAAGAAACTGGCTACTTCCCAAGGATCTGGTTTTGATACCCAGCACCCACATGGTGGCTAACACCATCCAAATTCCAGTTTCAGGGCATCTAATGTTCTCTTCTTGCCTCTGTAAGCAATAGTTGTTCAAGTGGTGCACACATGTACATGCAGACAAAACATCCATTCACATATTAGAAAATAAGCAAAAGGTAGTGAAGTAAAATTTCCTTTTTGTATTTTTATTATTGCTCTTTTCATATTTTCCTGGAAGATATTCATTTTGCATATACATGTGTGTATACATATAAATATATATACACACACATATATATATGGTTTTTTTTGTGTGTAGATGTTTTACTTTTACTTTTTTTCAGTGACTCTAACACCATCTGGGGAAGACTATTTTTCATGCTCTCAGTCTTTAGTTGCATATGGTAATTTGTGTAGAGTTGAGGTCTCATGGGTTTCCTGCAGTCCACTTTGGCAGGTTCACTGCTGTTGTCTTTGTTCAGATCAGGTTTAGGCAGTCATGTTGATGATATTTTATGCTGTCGTTCCTGGCATTCCAAGGAGATACAATCTCATAGCAAACTTCCTGATCTTCCAGCTTTTTCGTTTTTCTTTCTCCATTTCTGCAACATTCCCTGAGACTGAGATGCGGAAGTTGATCTGTAGATGTTTCCATTAGTACTGGACTTCACAACTCTGCATTTTGTTTGACTGTGGTTTTCTATAAGGGTCTCAGTAGCTACAAAAGCAAAGCAAGTATAATGGACCATTGGCAGCAAGGAGTGGAGTAGCGATAGAGACATGAATTGGGTAAATGGGAAAAAGGGAAACTAATAAGAGAGGGTAAAATATGAATACAGAAAAAGTAGAGAGGAGGGAAAATAACAGTAAAGATATCTGGAAAAGTCATAAGAAATCATACTATTACCTACATATCTAAAACAGTCCCCACATTATATATAAGTCTGTATAAAATATGCATATACAGTTTCAATGAGATTTTTCTCATCTAAGTTGACAGTATTCCCTCCAAGAGCCAAAGACCATCTAGCAAAAACCCCAACACCTCTTTTGAGTTGTTGGTAACAGTTATGCAAGACACTACCAAAACTTTACAGGCTATTGTTATGGCCCTTAGTTGTCTCTGCCTTGGAGGTGAAAGATAAGTCCCTGTTGCTGAAGACACCACACACTTTAGACACAGTGTCTGCAGAGCTCTGAGCTGGAATTTATCTGAAAGTCTCCTCCATAAAGACTAGATTTCATAATACCTGAAGGTGTCATGTAAATCTCCAAAGGAGAGAAGCAACCAACAGTTCTACCCAGCTAAGAAGCCTCTCAATCCCAACCATGACCAGCATGTAAAGGTAACATTAAAGATGCAATAGCAGCATACACATCTTGGCACTAATCAACAGCTCTCTATTTGGACATAAGACCAACCCAGGAAGAGGTAATAGAGGCCTGATACAAGAAACTTAGACAACTTCCTGGGGTGAGTGAAATCAAAGGTCTTGCAGAAGAACATCCAACTTCAACTTTACTAAAGCAACATGATCTCTATCGTCTAAATATACATCCTTAGTCTATAGATAAGTGTAGTCCTTACCCTCTCCTCACCAAGGAATATTTTCTCTACTACTTTAATACTTTGTCACTTGGGATATTTTTTTTTCCTTTTTCTCTTCCTCTTCCTGCTCCAGTTGTCAGGGAATATTTTGTGTGTCTTTAATTTAAGGAAAATCCAATAATCTTCCACTTTGCTGGTATTAGAATTCTTTCCATCAATTCAACTTCTTGTTTTCTTTTCCTCTTCTTGACTTTCCCTTACCTGTTGTTTTACAGCCTCTTCTTTTCTTTGCGTATTTTCATGCATTTCTTGGTGGGTGCATGACTTATTTTTCTACTATATAATTTCTCTACAAATATTCCTAGTCTTCCCCAAACCTCCATCCATGTGGCCTGTGCATTCCCTCATCATTTTGTGTAGTAATTTTCACATGCAGAATTCTTAGAATGTGTGAGGTGTTGCGTGATAACCTTATAAAAAAAAGCATGACAATTTTGTAATAAGCAATTTCAATGAAGTTGTTCCATTGGCAAATATTAGGAGCATGAAGGCCCTTGTGCTCACAGACAGCACTAGGGAAATCAGGAATGTTAAACATGCAGGATTGTCTTTTTAAGGGAAAAGATGCGTAATTTGTTCTCCATCCAGAAGGCTGGGACTGGCGGTGGCTTATAGTTTAGATAATCCTTGTACTATCTGTAGGACCAGGCCCTATATGGTTACCCCAGTCTCCCACAACCAGGACTGGATTTAACTAATGATCTTGATGACATTTGTGTTATCTGTATGGCCAGGGGCTCCCCCAAATTCCGACAACAGGACCAGAGGTTGCTAATAGTCCAGATGACCTCTACCCTATCTTTTATGACCAAGACCAAACCAGATCTTCCCCTAGGCCCTTAAGGTAACACATATAGTCTATATTGAGAACCCCCTTTCATGGAAAAATGACATGTACTTTGAGAAGAGTTTTGCTGTAATTGTGCCTCATTGTGCACAGGAGATTGGGTTACACCAGGAATCTGTTTTCCAAATTATACTGAACTTAAATATGGTGACAATAAACTGCCTGGTATCAGACTTTAGAAGTTTGAACCAATACCAGCTATTGAATTGCATTAAACTGGATTTCCTTCTTGCCTCACATGGGTGGTTACTCTGCCGGCCTTGGTGTTTGCACAGACCCCCACAGGCATGGAAACCAGGTAATCCAATATTATAGTGGGAGAGAGGTGGTCCCATTATATGCTTGATTTTCATTTCCAGGATGTCATCTTAAATACTTCATCCTGTAGGGTATAATGCTGCTAACACACCAGTGCCACTTAGAGAGGAGAGTCTGTAGCTGGCGAGTTTTCTCTCCTGGTCCCGCCAAGCCCCGGCAGTCCGACAGCCCATGTATAAAATAAACACACAGACGCTTATATTATTTAAACTGCTTGAGCATTAGCTCAGGCCTATCATTATCTAGCTCTTACTCTTATATTCAGCCCATTTCTATTAATCTATGCTTTGCCATGTGGCTCGTGGCTTACTGGTGCCTTACATCTTCCTTGTCCTGGCAGTGGCTGCAGTCTCCCCCTCTGCCTTCCTGTTCCCTCAATTCTCCTCTCTGTTAGTCCCGCCTATACTTCCTGTCTGGCTACTGGTCAATCAGTGTTTTATTTATACAGAGCGATATCCACAGCAAGAGTCCTTGAAATTGTCTATACAATTATATTAATCCTTTAGTGAGGGAATTCTCATGACCTGCACATTTTTCAAGGGTTCCCACTTTTCAACACTGAAGAACGGAGATTCAAGTTTCCATCACTTGAATATCTTATGTTCAGAGTGAAGTTTTATGAGTGAGGCAAACATAGGTTATATATTATTCTAAGGGGCAGCTACATAGTCAAAGTTTCCACATGAGTGACATTTATTTCTTCCAAACAGCAAACTATTGCCACGGTCCTTGTGACCACCACAACAAAAAATCCTTAATAATCTAGTCTTTAATTGTTATCGTTTTATGACTAGATTTCAGAAATGACGATAATGACAATGAATCATCAACAATCCAGCAAGATACCATGGGCAGGGTGGCATGATAGCTAACACCATTGCATGATGCTTCTACCATGGGCTCAACATCCATGACTTTTCTCCATCAAATGGTAAACCTTGACTAGCCAGATGTCATCCACACCCAAAGCACTTTCCTGATTATTTCTTAGACTTTTAAGAAAGCATGCCACACTTTTAGTCAGCATATCTCTGAGCCCTATGCTCCATGTGCCATGAGAGAAGCCAAAGAATTTCCAAGTGTTGCTTGCCTCTGATATTAAGTCAGTCAGATGTTCATCAAGTTTATTGATCCCTTGGGATTCTGTCTTGGCCAGTTCTGAAATGTACCATTTCCCTTCAATGATTCTATTCAGTTTTATGAATGCAATTTTGAGTGCCAAAGTTAGACTGAGTACAGCACTCTGCATTGTCACTTATACCACTCCAAAGGAAAATATTCAATATTCAGTAGTTTTCAATAGCAAGGAAGAAGCTGCCTCTCAAATGAATCATATGTAGAAATTGCCACTATTTGTCTATGATCTGAGAGACTGATGCTTTCACGTGGATCAAAAATTCCAGTCCGTATAAATGGAAACTAAGGACACCTATAACTCTATCAGATTAGCAGGTTCGAAGGGTTAAGGCACAGTTTCTAGTCTACAGTTTCTTGGCTTGTTTCCAAGGCCTACTGCTGCAGTGATACTCAAAGTTAGCAGCATTAGTGCTCACTTTGATAAGAAGATCAGAGAGACCTGGACATATGCTTTCTTAAATTAAAAGACCAGTTCGTGGGCCTTCTTTGTGTTACTGGCTAGGAGAAGTCCAACAGTTTTTAGTTGGTGATGTAACAATTATATGCTGACTCCTAGGTCAAGTGGTCTTGGCATATGGTATACCAGAACCCACTTCCTGAAGCATGATCCTAATTAGTCTTATCAGTAAAAACCAGGAGTCAAACATCAGGGTAACAACCTGAAAGATCAGAGAAGCAAAGGAGCAGCCACTAGTGACTTTTTACCTCTCCAGATCCTCAAACTGAAACAGGGCCAAGATCCTGTATCCACCAACCTTATATTTCTGTCTCCACCTTCCAAGTGTGCTGGGATTAAAAGTGTGAACCTCCAAAGTGCTTGAATCAACAATGTGAGCCTCCCAAGAACTGGTATTAAAGATTTGAGCCACCACAGTCCAGCTTCTGTGGTTAACTAGTGACTAGCTCCACTCTCTCATCTCCAGGCAAGCTTTATTTGTCAGAACAAAAACAAAGTATCATACAACAACTCTCCATCTCTATTTTGAAGCTTTTAAGAAACTGACTGCTGTTTTGAAGGAATTCACACAAGACTATGAGTATTTGCATCATTTCCACTCTGCTCTTCACTACTCTAGTTCTTTCCCTGGCGCCCTTCAACTTCACCACTTCTTTAATTATTATTGTGCTTGTATTTATGTATGTATGTATGTGTGTATGTATGTATGTATGTATTTATGTATACAGCCTATTGAGTCAATTTAGAGTTTTATATATATATATATATATATATATATATATATATATATATATATATATATATATATATATGGAGATGACTTGTTGTGACGGGATAACCTATCAGGGGGCTAATCCTAGGAGAAGACTAGTTATCCCTTTCATGGCAGCCATTAATTGTTTATAGCTCTTAATCTAGGTTGGGGACTTGTAGATTTAACCCCATTCATTTTGGCATTTCAATTGATGTCATTGTTGAGGGCTTGTGTAGGTGATCATCTATCTTGTTAAGATTTCACGGGAGCAAATCCCTGTTATGTAGAAGATACTGTCTTACAGCGGATGTTCTAGCCTTCAGGCTCTTACGATCTTTCAGTCTCCTTCTGTATTGTTTCCTCATGCATAGGGGTTGTGTTGTATTTGTATCAACTGGGAGTGGATACCTGCAGTTAGTTGTTCTCTTAATTTTGACTAGTTATGCATTTCTGTGATAGTTTCCCATTTGCTGCACAAATAAATTTCTTTGATGAGGGGTGAGACATACACTTACCTGTGGATATAAGCATAGGTACTGAGAATTAAATTGGGAATTATATAGGTATAGGATCATAGCAGTAACAGGTTTTCCTCAAGGGTTTGACCAGAGACACTAAGTTGTTGACAATGTCACAGAATGTGCTGCAGCTTTACTTGTAGCTTGTCCTGAACCAGCAAAGTAAAATCAATTTCCCATTCACTATGCAGTTCTGATTTTGTTTAAATGACCCAACCCATTAGAGTTTGGAAAATTTTGGTAGAAAGAGGAAGGAGATGTCATTCACTAATATTATTCAAGTCTTAGTTGTACTAAGCATTTCCTTTTCTGATAGTACAGCCGTGCTGGGTCACCAAAACACAAATTGTCAATTAATACTACACACTTATGATGTCAGCTTTGGTCAATAACACTGAAGTGTTCCAAAGGGTCCCTTCTTCAAGCACACAATCACCACAAGAGAAGAACCACAATGTAGTGCATGCATATCATCAGTTTAATTCCCCTTCCCCCACCAAAAAATGGAAGTAGTTTAATGTAAGCAACAGTCCCCTCAAATCACAGGAATGTCTTAATTTATTTGTCTTCTATATACCATTTAAAGGAATTTGGGAGGTTCATACTCCATAGTACACTCTACTGATCATAATAAAAAACAGTGATAGCTAATTGTTAGCTAATATTATTTCCCTAATGTTATCACTGCATTTTTCCAGAACACTAGATGAATGAATTGATTCTTCTAAAGAATTGCATCAGAGATGTTGTTATGTATTAGATACTGTAAATATCTTAATGCTACAACTCTGTCTTTTATTTTGTGTACTATATTCAATGATGACTCAAACTATAAAAGTATAATGTTTTATTTTGGATGAGATTACCAACCACTTGATTTCCACCTAACATCTTGCAACATTCCACTGTAGGGAAAGTGCAAGTGGAGGTTAACTTTTGGATATTGCTTTGTATATAGATTAACATTTAAAACTGTTTTCATAATTAAACAGCTAGAAACATGCAAGTTCCTTTAGGAATTTCATTTCTCCTTCAGTGTAAATTTATCATTTTTGTACAACAGAATAGTACTATGCTGTAATGGCTTTTTGTGGAAACAAATATTTGCATGACTGCTTGTAAGAACAAAACTATTATACCTGACAAATAGCTTAACTTTGACTCTTTGTACAATTGTGTTTTGCATTATTTTCTCTATGTTTTCAACAATGAAGATTGTAATAATATTGAAGAGGAGGGCTGGAGAGATGGCTTAGCAGTTAAAAACACCAGCTGTTCTTCTAGAGACCCTAAATTTAATCTCAGAATCCAATAGCACCTCACAATCATCTGTAACTCTGGTCCCAGGAGATACAATGCACTATTCTGGCTTCCATGGGCCCTGCATTTATGCTGTACATGCAGACAAAATACCCAAACACATGAAGACTAAAAAAATATTGAAAGAACTAGACTTCTATTTTAATGTGCTTTATTTAAGTATTACTTAACACAATTTACAGTATAAAGTCATGATTTCTAATATGTTAGTTTCAGGGTATTAATTTCTTTTTGGAAGAAGGTTCAACATTGTTCAGTTGGTAACTAATAAATTTATTTGAAAACTCTTACTTATTTGATATCCTTGGGTACAATCACTAGTAAAAGAAATTTGGAAAGAGGAGTTATCCCATAATAGTTCACAAGAGTGAAGGAAACAAATACTGACAAGAGAACTTGGTCAATACTGTAAACTGTGCAGTGGTAAGTTGCTGCTATAATTACTAATTTCAGTTGTCAACGTAATTGGATTAAAGAATCTTCAGAGAACTTGCAAACCATTACTTCTGGGTATCTGTGATGGTATTTTGAAAGTGTTTCTAGAAGTGATTGCCATGTATAAGTGCAATCAGTAAGTGAGATATATTCTCAAAGGAGGCACACGTGACTTCCCAAAGAGCTAGGGACCTCATTAGAATACAAACAGCAAATGATAGATCGTTGGAGTCCAGAACTCTCCTATAACCAAGACCCCCTAGATTATCAGGCTTTTGGCCACATATTGGGTTACATATTGGTTTTTTCTTGATTCTGAAACTCTAGAGATTTTTTAACAGAGCTATTTTGAAAATCTGAGCATGTCCAGCTTTGGGAGAGCTATTTCAGGGCTTAGTTTTTATAATTACATGAAACTAGTCCTCCAATAGTCCCAACTTTTCTCTAATATTCTTTAGTCTCTCCTCTCTTCCTATTTCTTCTTTTCCAATACTGTTTTTCTCCTGTATATCCCCCCATTTCTTATTGGTGTTTTTGATTTTGGGAATGCTTACTAATAAAACCTATGAACAATTAGAACCTTAAACCTCAGCTGCATGTAAATAATTTTGTCAAACTGACATTATTCCAACAAAATCAAACCTAAAACTATTCACCCAAATGGCAAGATCACTCAAGGTCTGAGATACTCTCAGGAAGAAAACAGATGCTGATGATAAGCTCATGAGTAAAAGAATATGAAACAGTAGAAGGAAAACAATTTTAAATTTTTATTGCCAAGACAATACCTGACAGGGCTCCTGAACTCAAAGCTTTCTGGCTCTATTGTGTCTAGGTGTGCAATAAGTCAGCTCAACATGCTAGAAGGATGTAGCAAAGTGAAGGTGCTCACCTTGTGCAAGATGAGAAATAGATTCAGAGAGGAGGAAGAGAGCAAGTACAAAATTTATTTTAAAAACTCAAAAGTGACTCGTGCCCTTCAACTATTCCCTACTTCCAAACAAATCATTGAGATAAGAACTCAGAGTAATTATTCATGAATGTTCATATGCTAACATGATTATGACCTGAAAGAATCTCAATACTGCTTCTTGATGAGGATGTAGACTCCAACCCAGGAGTCATTTAGGAGGACCCTTCAAATTCACACATAATATTTACTGTGCTAGAGAAGTCACAGGTAGAAGAAAGAAGAAAATAGAACTCAAAGTGAGTCTTCTAAAGGTTTAAAAAAGGTCAATTAAACATAAATGAAATGACTTAGCAGAAAAGAAACCATATACACTGGGAAACAATTGATATTCAATTTTTAAAATTTTTTATTCAAAATACTCTGACCATTAAAAAATTGTACAAGAGAAAGAGTGAAATGTCTTTACAGATGAATGAATTGTGCCCATAAACACCTGAAAAAAAGCAGATATATTATGAGATTAAATGGAAACATAAATAAAAGTATTGGCTGTAAGAGAGTAGTTCCCCAAAAGTGAGAAAATAGAGAAACAGAAACATTTAATAATATAGTATCTGGAAGTATTTTATAGTAGGGAAAAAAGCGTGAATACTTAGCTCTAATATTCATCTCTGATCTAAATAATGGAAAGAATATCAAGCAAATTTCCAGTTGAATATACTGACCTGAGATCTTGAATAGATATTAAGAATGTTATTAA
>CABHPR010143538.1:5053-21291 GCA_902168415.1 Peromyscus melanophrys | reverse complement strand
TTATGACATTATTGCTATTAACTGCTGCTAAGATTTTAATCTATATGAAAATACTATGTGTATATGTATATATTTGATATGAAAAGAAGAAAATGCTAATGCTATAAAATTTGCCCAAAATACATGGTAATGTATTTCTGGATAAGTATAAATAATAGTAGTAAAATATTATACTTATTATTATAGCAAATCATATTATATTTTATTTCTTCATTGTAAATAATTGAGTCTGCTTTCTATTGCTGTGGCCTATACATGAGAAAAATCAGTTTAGAGAAAGAACATATTTTGGCTTGTGATTTTAAACTTGCTTGGCCCCATTGTAGAACATCATGATGGGAAAATAAAGCTGATACATTCATAGATATTTGGGAGCCAAAGAAAAAGACAGAAGAGGCCCAAATTACAAAATCCCCTTCACAGACACACCTGTAATACCATAGGTCCCTTCGACTTGGCTCTATTTCTAAAAAGTTCCATTATCTCTTAGGAGTTTTATAGAGTGGCAACCAAGCTTTGACATAAGGGTCTTTGTAAGATACACAATACCCAAATTATAATACTGATTGCAAGTATTATAATTTATATACATTTATATACATAATTTTGTGCCTTTCCCTCTTAAATGGAAAGTATAATAATAAAGTCAATGTAAGTGCAAAAATAATCCATACTTTCAAATTTACAATGACATATGAGATTATGAAGTAAAGAAGGCATTTCTTTCATAAAGAATATGTGTAAGGCATAGTTCTAAGTCCTATTTGATCTTTCAAATAATAATTATTGAATTCACTTAAAATATGACCCTTTTGAATGATCATTTGTCACATAGAATTTCTTGGGAAAATTCTACTTATTTCTTCCCCAATTTATTATTAATTAAGAATTATTTGATAAATATTTTTGTACTAAGAACATTCTTTCTTTGACCAGAGGAACACTTGGCCAATACTCCTGGGTCTGAAGAACAGTTCTTGTCAATAATACTCATTCATACTGCACTTTGTCCACTACTTACACATTTACTCAAGGCTCCCTCTGTTCTTCACAGGGGCAGATTTGGGTTTAAATTATGCACAGTGGAAAAACAATGTTTGTAAAGAGAGATCAATGAATCTAAACTAACCCAATAGAAGTATATAAGTAAACCAATTTATGTTAACAAAATGAATTAACATGTCGGAAGGAATTTGGTGACTGATGTGGTTGAAAAATTAATTGAATAAATACATTTAGACATATAAGCTGGTTAAGTGAAATGACTCTTACCCGGTTGTATAGCAGACTGCAACCAAAGATGACTGCTGAAGTACCATGGTTCTGAGACCATTCTGCTCTACAATTAACTTTCCCTCCATTATGTAGTTTCTGTTATGTATTGTGGTCAAAGCAACACAAAGATAACTGATACAAATGGGGATTTGCTATAAAACATGAATCTAGCTCATGGCCACCTTCCTTTAGGAATTCCATAGGTACAGTGTTGTATATAATTAATATATAGCACTGAGATTATGGATTTTGGATCACAAAATGTCATTGTTTTGTCGATTGCCTATATTATCAAAGAAAATATTACATTGCATTCAAATATATGCAAAATATATTTACATATACATTGTGCCTTTTAGTTCAAAAGTACTTCAGATTGTAACTACACATATTGGGAGAAGTTCTTTTGTATTTTACACAAAAGGAATAATTGTTTACCAAATGTAAATTCTATACAGTGGGTGTCAAAGTTAGAGCACACACCAGGGATTTTTAACTATTTCTTCATAAGAAATTATTTTGTTCCTTAGAAAACACTAAAATGTTCAGCATTTTTAAAACAAAGGAACTAAAAAAGTGACCTTGACACTATTATGTGACCAACCAATTGGCATGTTTAGAAAAAAAATATATGCAATGTCAGGCTATTTCTATTCCTTATGTAGAGCAAGAAAATCATCTCGTTTGGTATAATTGTCAATTATATTTAGGATTCTGCTAAAAGATCATGATTTTATGATTATTACCATCATTATCATCAAAATTTCAAAAAAAATGTACAGTACTAGATTATATTATAATTAAATTAATCAAGGCCAAATGTAATCTTGAGGGTGGAGAAAATTGGGCTTCTATATCTTACTATTGGTGCCTATGTTTCCAAAAATATTGAGCATTAAAGACATTACAGGTAACACTATGAAATACAATTATGTAGAAAGACTTCTAGGAGAACACTGTATAAGAATCTCCATCATTGTATGTAGGAACTATTTCTATAATAAACTACTTTATTGCTGTGAAAATATATTTTGAAGCAGTAAATAATAACTACTTATGTGCCTGAAGGTTAATTTATTGTTAGATTACTGAAAATGATTAAAATGAATTACTATTAATATTGTTGTTATATAATTTTAGTTTCTGAAAATGATTTTATAAATAAACATTTCATGAAATCCCAACAGCTGCATTGAAATTAACAAATGAATTAAAATTATTCTTTTTCTAAGTTATATTTATAACCAATAATTATTTATTATAGATGTATAAGAATTATTTGGTATTAATGGTATTAATATTTTTGCTCTGATTTAGTATCATTACTAAATTGTGAATCAGAGTTCCTTACATTCACTTACTGGCTTCTTTTGGGACTCTTTTTCCTAAATATTGGTATACATTACCTTACCTATAATAAATTTATTCAAATTACAGAAAAATAGCTGATACAATAAAACTTTTCTACTTAATGTCTTAGTTAATAGAATTGATGGAATTCCTAAATTTTCTGTTTAAAATGCTCAAAAATATATAATATAAAACATAAGCTGATGACATAGGAATTGATTGAAAAAATTCGTTGTTTCTTTATAAAAGCAAGCCATTGTCTGCTTATGAAATGCATTTTTGGATTTGTTTTCTTTTTTATTTTAACATATATGCTATCATTTACATTTGCCTGCCGATTTTACATATTTGTGGAGTTTTGTCATGGAAGAAGTTTGGTGAAGATGTATACAGTGTGCACCTTCTGGTCAATCCATTATAACGCCCTCTCTTTTTGTCTATCTTTAATCCACTCTTGACCTACATTTCTTCTTAAAGAGACATCCTTTGAAGTAATATATAAGCCATACAGTTAATCTTCTCTTGTTATGAAATGTAAAATTTGCTTACATGTTTTCTATTTAGCTTATGAAATTTATTTAGTTAATTGTGGAACTGTAATGTCAAATCACAAAATCTAAGTGACATACAACAGTTACAAATCATGTGCTGGAACTAGTGGCTGGCTGTGTGCCATGAACACAGAAGTACATATGAACACATTTGGGTCTTTGCATGGTTAGAATTTGTTCAATAACAATATATGTACAAGGTACAGTGGTTTTGTTAGTAGCAATTTTCTAAATAATGTTGCTTTCCTTGATAGACAGCTGAAGCAAAGACAGGTTCTTTTATTCCAATCTTAATTACTATTATTAACTCTCAGATCACACATAATTTATCACATAGTAAATACAGCCTATCAAATAAAAAGCCCAGTGCCAGGAATGGTTGGTCAGTGGGGTCTCATAGACCCTCAAATATGACAAGCTATCACATTGACTATTTGTTGACCTCCAGACCTTGATGGTGAGAACCTATTGCTGATGACACCGCACTTGAGTCATAGAACATGACTCAATAACATAGTTCTTGTTCTCCTGGAACATAGTCAAAGAAATCATGCTAGTTGTTACCAGGAAACTTTACCCCCACTAGCTGCCCTTTAATGGTGCTAAAAGGCACTTTGCATGCTACTGAGAAAAGTAATCACCTAGCATATCCTATGAGAATTCTGGAAACTATAGCATTGACTAGCTCAGTAGGATATGCCAACTTTTTCAAAAGTGGTGCAAATGGTATGGGAGTAACCAACCACTTTCTGATCTGACTTACAACTCACCTGACCAGCTGGAACTCATGCTTGATACAGTTATGTAGGTCTTCCAAAAGTTGTCTCTTAAATACAAGCAAGCTAATTATACAAGAAAAGGCATGTGTTAACTATTGTCAGGTCTAAGAGTGGAAAACAGATGCAAGTTTCTCAGAGAAAGAATCCCACAACCAGGTAAGGACCAGTGAGTTTGAATATTCCTACTTGAATTTGGAACAGAGTTCTTGTCAGCTCTCAGATACCTACTCTAGAGTGATGAGAACAGAATAGTACCTTTGGGTGGTGAGGAGGCGACTTCTTCATTTGCATATGAAAGACACATTGCTAGAGTGCCTCCAGGAATCAAAGCCCATGATGGGAAATATGTGTAGTAGGAAAGAAGAAAGGAAGACTGACTGAAAGAATAGGAACCAGCTAAACTAAAGAAGGGAAATAGAATACTGTAGTGGGGAACATACAGAGCACATTTATATGCAAACTCAGTGTTTTTTTGTATTGACGCGTATGCTAATTTAAAAACAATTAAAAATATACTCATAATGCATGAAAACATATCACAAACATACATTTTGATTTCTTTCTTAGACAATGGTGTCATGATGTTTGTACAATAATATCATATTGTAAGCATGTGTATTATTCATTGGAATGAACTAAAAAGTCACTTGTGGAAGTTCTTTCTACAATCTTTTCCCCCTGAAAGATATTCACTTCTACAGAAAAAAAAAAAAAAGTTCTTATTGTTAATAGCTTACATAACACACTCTCTATCTTTTTAAAAATTACAGCTTACAGAATAACTTATGCCTAGGAAACATTTTGAAACAATTATTCTCCTCACCCCCATGACTCTCTTCACATACACAGCAAAAGCAAACAGCTTTATTTTGCTTCTTTGAAAGTTCTAAGTACACTTATTATCTCTGTTATTTACCTGCATTTAATTACTCAAGGATTCAACCATTTAAACAAGTCAATATTTCACAATTCTATTTCTTTTAAGCATAATACTCATATTGCAGTCTAGTAATTATGCATCCTGACTGCCTGAGTCCTTACAAAGAACGTTTTACATTTAAAAACATGGTTTCTAAGCTGATGCAAAATAGTAAATGTCAGTCATATCTTACTATTGTGTCAATAAGAACATGTGAAGATTTTTAATATTAAATAAAGGTGATATATATAATCATAAATGTCTATATATAGATGTCCTTATATACAGACACTATGGGATTGTAGTAGGAGCAGTGAGTGGAACAGTGAGAGACTCCAAAAACTTTATCTTCTATAAAAGCAGTGAAAGCACTTAATGAAAAGCACTAAAGGTAACATTTCCAGAATTCTGAAAATTATAGTTTTTCAGAAATCAGAGGAGCATTTGTCAAACAAAACCAAGATGAATCTCAGTAACATTCACAAGTTTTATGACATTATAATATCTTACTCCTTTCTCTTACTTCACTTCTTCTGTAGCTTCTTGACTAAAATGTTTTTTGAGACTATAAAATAATTATATCATTTCCCATTTTCATCCCTCCAAATCTTCCTATGAACCACCTTGCTCTCTTTCAAATAAAATAGACAGACAGACAGACAGATAGATAGACAGACAGATAGATGATAGACAGACAGATAGATAGATGATAGACAGACAAATATCCCTAAATACATAAATACAACTGTCCAGTCTGTATGTTTCTTGTATGTATGTGTTTTTAGGGCTGACCTTTTAGTTTTGGATAACCAGTTTGTGTGCTCTTCTCTGGGGAAGACTATTTCTCCTGTTCTTAGAATTCTTAGTTACTTATAGTTCTTTGTGTAGGATTGGGCCCATAGACCTTTTCCCATCCACATTAAAATGTCTATTGGTATTGCCCCCTTTTAGCTCATATTTAAGAAGTCAATGGTAAGAATTGATGGGTATACCTGGAAGCAAAAAAAGTGTCTTAGCAAGGAAAAAAAGAGGTTTTAAGGTAATTTAAGCTAGTAGAGCACACACAATATAAAAATAGAAGAATAAAGCTAGATAAAATTAGATATAGAGGGATAGTTAACCAAAGATAAGGATGTACAGAGTAGACACATGGAAACCTGTTACTTTATAATCAACTTGACAGGCAAAAGGTGTCTACTAGTATAATTGTGGAACAGTCTTACTAGGGTAACAAAATGCTTTCTAATTGGAACTGTGGCCTGAATCTCAGGAGGGAATTCAAGCAAGGTATGGTAGACCTGGTCAAATGACAATAACTGAGAGTTCATCAGCCCTAGTAATAAACTTAGTACTTTTGTAAGTGTCTTCAAATTGCCTCTGAAATATTTATACTATACACATAGACTAGTGCTATTCTCAACCTTGATTAAAAAAAGCTTCTCTTTGCATGAAATATAGTTATATGGGGAGTCATGGCTTGTCAACAAGTTGAGAATAGGTAACAGTTGAATAATCATCCTTGAAAGGAAACACATAGCACTTCCAATAAACACCATGGAATAAGAGGCAAAAGGAATGTAAGAATGGGGAGGAGGGCTATAACATACTTTCTTGGCATTCATGAACTCATATCACATGTCACTGTCTGCCTAAGACTGGCATAAGCCTCAGCTTAAAAACATTCAGCCATGCATGGGAAGGGGGTTATGGAGTTGAGTCCCACCCAAGAGACTTCAGTCAAGAGCTGATGGAGAAGAAGTCCTTGTCCTCACTGATGTAGTCATTTGCTTTAACATCCATACCCATGTCGATGGCTCTGGTTAAACCCAGTGAATCACAAACTAAAAACACATCAAAGAGAGATGAAATGAAATAGGAACTTGGTGGGAGGAGGGGACGTTGGTGGGATTTGAAAGAAGATAAATGGAAGTAGAGAGATGAATGTGACTAGAATGTATGACTTACTTGTATGAAATTGTCAGAGTAGATTAATCAGAAATAAAATAAAATAAAATAAAATGAACTATATCATTTTGCCTATAGTGATAATAAATGAGTCAGCAATATTTTTGGAAACTGGTGCAGGAACAAAATGAAGAGATATTACTTTTCATTCTATATGGTTTGACCTCATCTCTATTGTCATCACAGTACTCTATATATCTTCTAAAATATCTACCAAATTCTCCAAGTCTGTGTTTCAAACCTCCTCTACATTGAAGTCCTATATTACACCACTATGTGAATACATTAATAGCCTCAGTTTATGAAGGGAGAATGGATGGTACTGACTTACTTGTTACTGGAAAGACATTTACCCTACTCAGCATTCCCAGCTCCACTGTCTCAGTCCCGCTTAGAACCTATATCTGCAATTGCCACTGCTAAGTCTTCCTGACATTCAGTGTATCAGTTTTGTTGCATCACTCTAAACAAAATATCTGGCATCCTCTCTTAAGGGAAGAAAGATGCATTCTGGTTCACCTGTAATTTGTATCAATTCAGCTTGGGGGAAAGGGCATGACAGAGCAGAGAAATTCAGAGAGCAGAGATTGGAATATACAGAAAGGCTAAGACCAGAGATAATCCCCAAGGGCATGCCCCACATGATCACGTTAGAGCCCTCATGAGCTAATTATTTCAGAAAATGCCCACAGGGACATCCAGAGTTATGGTTTGCTGATATCCTAGATGCTTCTTAATCCAATCTTCTTGGTAAATATGATTAGTAATTTCACTCCACAGCTTGAGTTTTGCAAGATACCCACAACTCCTACACTCATAACATTTATATTTCAGCTTATTTTCTAAGTAAAGTTCTGATGACTTATTACTTTCCTTTCAACAATGTTATTATTACCTCTATATGTTTGTTTTGTATTCTTCTTGAATATATATATTTAAATAGTTGTATACATAAATATTTTTATTTAATTATATTTCCATGAATAGTTAGGAACTATTAGAAATAAATATTCCTATTTCATTACTTGAATATTTCAAGACAAAGCACTTATTTGGATTTTATTTTCTGGGCTAGATGCATAAGATTTGCATTTCAACATTGGTATTCAGTTTCCTACATAGACTGTGGCATTAATACACAGCCGAAGTCCTCTGATGATAAAGACTGTGTTTGTTGTTTACCATTTCTACTGACTGTGTTTCTAGATAATTTGGTTAAAGAAGAGTTCTGGGATTGCAACAGAACAGGCTGAAGACAGTGCACAGCATTGTCTGACTCATTCTGCAGATATTGATGTAAAATGAGTTGTTGAATGTTGTAATCTCCACTGTACAGCCACTATTGATCTTTCTCAGTGAGTCAATATGTTCTTACTTTATGCTCAAGTAACTTAGACAATTGAGGAAGACCACAGCTTTCACAGCTAAATTCTATACTTTGTTCTGCTAACTGTGCTCTGAAAAGCAATGCTTAAATTCTACTCTCTCTTCATTGAACTGTCAAGACAAAATAACAGAATTTTTTTTTGCATGAATCATGTGACAAAGTTAAGATTTGATTTTCTGTGCTCTTCCCTAACTCTGGTATGTAGGTGGCAATAGAAAGCTTGTTAATAATGGAACTCTTAAGATAACACTCCTAAGTCAGGTGATTCCACTATCCTGGCTCTGCCATCTACTAACATCCAGTAGAGAGAAAGCTCTTAATTTCTCTAGCTTTAATTTTATCATCTTTAACATGTGAATTATAAGGGCTTGAGAGATGGCTGACCAAAGTTTAAGAGAACTTAAACTGGGTTTTGGTGGTTGTTTGTTTTTTTAGTAGACCCAAGTGGAGAATAGACTTGTAACTCCAACTTTCTGCTATCCAATACATTTTTCTGCCCTCTACATATACATAAAAGTGAATCTTATAAAATTTTAGAGATATAAATAATAATAGTATTCTTACCAGAGTGAGGATGAGGATTTATATAATATCAGTAATATTGCAAACTAGGATGCCACCAGATTTCTTTCCTGTGGCCTTCTTGACTATACTTCTCTCTTAGTTTACTTTCTATTGTTATGATAAAACACCATAAAAAAAAGAAACAACTTGAGGAGGAAAGGGTTTATTTGGCTTACAGGTTCAACCCACTATTATGAAGCTGAGGAAGGTGCCTCAGAGGAGTGCTGCTTCCTGGATTTCTCTCAATAGCTTGCTCAGCCTGCTTTTCTATGCGATCCAGGACCACATGCCCTGTACATCTCTTAGTGGGCTGGACTTCCACCAAAATCATTAATCAAGAAAATGTACCTCAGTTTTACTTTAGAGGCTAGTCTCATAGAGGCAGTTCCTCGATTTACTTTTCCTCTGCCTAGATGATTTTGCCTTGTATTAAGTAAACTAAAACAAACAAAACAACTAACCAACACATCATCTAAACATGAATCAATTTTCTGTGGATAAAAGGTAGACCTCAGATGTCTGAATACTGTGCACTGAATAACCAAGGAAACAACCACATCAAAATGCATAGCAGAAGCTTAGAAATATTTGTGTCCAACTCCACCGGTCTTAGTTATCTCTCAATAGCTATGACAAATCACCATGACCAGGGCAATTTATAAAAGAAAGCATTTAATTTAGGGCTTACAGTTCCAGAGGGTTAGAGTCCAGGACCATCACGACAGGAAGCATGAAAGCAAATAGGCAGCATGATGCTAGAGTAATAAATGAGAGTTACATCTGGATCCACTAGCACTAGGCAGAGAGAGCTACCTAGGAAGGGCATGGGCTTTTGAAACCTAAAGTCTACCTGCAGTGACACATCTCCTTCAACAAAGTCATATCTCCTAATCCTTCCCAAACTATTTCACAAACTAGGGACCAAGCATTCAAACATGAACCTGTGGGGAGCATTCTCATTCAAACCACCTTGACACTAAAGATATAGAACACCTTCTATTTTCTTCCTGAGGATAAAAGTGTTTGTACCACACATTCAATAAAATATCTTCTGTGGCTCTGAAATCACTGAGCCACTGGGATGGAAGAAAGTTAACATTTGGGCATTTCCTTGAACCTCAAACAAAAATGAGGTAGATTTGAATGGCTATAACAGCATTCTAATACCAGTTGTTCTCACAGTCAATATAGGGAGAATTAATTATCTTTACAATGTACACTTTTCTCTCTGAAAAATCATTTATATGTTTTCCCTGCTGGTGTATAAGGATTGGGCTACTAGTAAGTCTACATCTGGCAGCTGATGAGGTGGGTAAATATTAGACCTGAATGTGATCCTGAATGTTTGTGTAGATTCTTCCAAGCATTCTGGTGCCTAGCATCATATATAGGGCTTCATGTTTTCCATGAATGGGTTTATATATGTGCTCCAGCATTAGCAGCTCTGACCTAGAGTTTTTCTCATATATCATCAAGATCCTAAAAGGTGATGCAAGTTTTTATTCACCAGTCTCTATAGACTATAGAAATAGGTTTCTTACATGAATATTTTTCAACAATTTACTTCCAAGTTTCACAGTATTAGAGGAGGCTGTGGTCAGAATCAGAATGAATCAGAATGCAGGCATTGGTTAAAAATCCTTTCCTTATTTAGTTCAAAATGAAAGGGAAATACACTGCACTCTTCACCTTTTTATCTGAATATAGAAAGAAATGTGTGTACACTTAATACACCAATTTTTCCAGATGCATTTCTTGGGATTGTTTCATATCATGTTGGTCTTGGGGAATGCCACATCTAGTCTTTGGAGGCTGCAAAGAACAAGGACAGCTGTTTGACTAGTTCAAATATTTGAGAAGAAGTGATAAATTATGTCAGGGCTCATTGGTGAGATCCATCCCCTGAATGGGGCCACTCTGACAAAGCTGATAAAGGTAGTTGTCTCATATAATATGTGAAACTCACACCAGAGAGTCAAGGGAAAAGAAAAAAACCAAATGAATAGTTCTGAACAACACAGCAGATCAAACAAATTTCCAGAAACTGACTTGAATAAAATGGTGATTCCCAACAAAGATGTCAAAAGAACAGTGATAAAGAAACTCATTAGGTCTGAAGAGCAATTCTTGAAAATTTCAACAAAGAGATAGAAATATATATATATGTACGTATATATACATATATATGTATATGAGAAAACAGAAATCATACAGTTATAACTCAATAATGGTACAAAGGCAGAATAGATCACATCTATTTAATTGATTTGTGATTCCATACAGGGAGTCAAATTGTGTAATTGAAAAAGCTAAAGAATTATGAACACACAATGCCCAATAGTGAGTTCAAAATCAAACATGTAATTAATTTGACATGTTTCAGGCAGTGTTCATCTGTGTTGCATCATGAAACTTCAATGCAGCGTTGGTCTGAAAACACAAGACCTGCCTTCATGCTACACAGAACAGACAAATGCTATCTGAAATACCTCTGCTGAGATCTGAAATTACTCAGGTTTTTTTATTTTTTATTTTACGGTATGAGTGCACATACAAAGCTTTTGCTTTTATAGAAATATAATGGCTTAGTAAGGAAAAAGAAAAACTTTTAGAAGTCTTTCTAATGACATCATTCCCTGGCACAAAGCAAGCATATCTTTGCAATTTATTTATTCTATTACAGTGTTTGACTTCAAGGTTCATGGGACTGACTCAAGTTTCATTAAGAAAGTTTTCAATGAATTTTAGCTTGAGTTTAAGACAAGATTACTGACATGACTGAAAATATACTCTTGGTATTTTGTATTATGTAATTTAAAAACTAGCACTATCATTATTAATAATTATAAAATCAAAATATTATCAACTCTGGCAAATGTTAAAGATATTCTTGAACTGAGGTATCAAATATTCTACTAAGATATAATTATTTATTTAAAAACAAATAAGCACATTCCTCCCATTAGTATAAAAAAGTTGTTTATGTACTATAAGCCTAGCTAATAACCTAGATCTGTGGAGGTTGTAGGCCCAGGTGAAGAGCATTTTTCTGTTGGCTAATTGCTTTCTAAATGCCTGTGCTTGCATTGACACACAAAAGTGACTCCTATCCATAATCTGAGAAGCCAGTTTCTTACAAACTGTGGTGGTAAAGGCAGGCTCATGGCTTCCAAAGACACTCAGCCTAAACAAAAATGTGATAATAACTGTCGGTCTTTTATGTATGAGCAGAAAGTATATAAGAACTAGAAAATCATTTAAAGGGTTACAGAACATCATACTCTGTACTGGATACAATTATTGCAATCATTAATACATAACAACTGTAGTAAGTTCCTGGCACAGAGTCCATAAGAAACTGGTCCTATCTACAATCTGTCAGAGAGGTGGGAGGGGCTTACCCCCCCCCACTCTTTACTTCCGGGCCAGAAGATATCCATACATTCTTGGGGAGGAGGAATCATTGCCTTTAGTTGTGTGACTACTGCTGAACCTACTCTGCTCCAAGGGACAGATTCAAACTCATGGTCATACGGGCAGCTCTGGTCAATTTCAGTGGATTGCAAAACAAAATTAGTAACCTGAGAGAAATCTGTGGTGCTGGATATAAGATAGTAACAAATTCAAAAGACTAGTGAGAACTCAGGGGTTTTTAATGCACAATTCCACAGAAAGGGTTGCCAGCACAGAGCAAACACAAAATTAGCTGATACACTGATTTGAGATGAGGCAATGGTTTTTCTTTCTTTCTTTCTTTCTTTCTTTCTTTTTTTTTTTTTTTTATTCATTCTTTATTTATTTATTTATTTATTTATTTATTTATTTATTTATTTATTTATTGTTTTTTTGTGGGACAGGGTTTCTCTGTATAGTTTTGGTGCCTGTCCTGGAGCTGGATCTGTAGACCAGGTTGGCCTCGAACTCACAGAGTTCTGCCTGGTTCTGCCTCTTGAGTGCTGGGATTAAAGGCATGGGCTGTGGTTATATTGTGTCCCCCAACGTACCGGGCACCTTAATCAACTTATCTGGGGTCAGAGAACAGAACAGCCATTAGATAGACATAGAGGTCAGAAAATGGTGGCACACACACCTTTAATCCTAGCATTCCAGAGGCTGAGATCCGTCTGGATGTCTGTGAGTTCAAAGCCACACTGGAAACAACCAGGCATGGTGACACATGCCTTTAATCCCAGGAAGTGATGGCAGGAAGCAGAAAGGTACATGAGGCGTGAAAACCAGGAACTAGAGCTGGTTAAGCTTTTAGGCTCCTAGCAAGCAGTTTCAGCTGAGATCCATTCGGATAAGGACACAGAGGCTTCCAGTCTAAGGAAACAGGATCAGCTAAGACATTAGGAGGTGAGGTTACTTGTGGCTTGTTCTGTTTCTCTCATCTTTCAGCATTCACCCCAATATCTGGCTCCCAGGTTTGTTTTTATTAAGACCTTTTAAGATTCATGTTACAGTGGGCCACCTTTGCCCGGCAATTTTTTTTTAATTTTATTTTTATTTTATGTGCATTGGTGTTTTGCCACGGGTGTCAGGTGCCCTGGAACTGGAATTACAAACAGTTGTGAGCTGCCATGTGGGTGCTGGGAATTGAACCTGGGTCCTCTGGAAGAGCAGTCAGTGTTAAAGACTGAGCCATCTCTCTAGCCCCAGCAATGGTTTTTCTAAAGTCTCTTTGTCATGAGAAATCCCTGTTCTCTCTTTCCAGAGGTCTAGACTAGGACCCCTTTACAAGTTCTCCACTCTATTGACTTGTGATAGAGCCTTATCTCTTGAGTAAGTTGGGGCTGGAGACTAACCTTCTCAGATCATGGACTCAGTCATATAGCAGACCACCTGTACCTTACCAGCTCTCAGAGTTCTGAGACAAGTTTGCACCAGCCTTGCAAAGAGGAGAGAGAGGTGGGCCAAGCATCTCCAGCTTATCGGCAACTCTGACTAACTTCAAGTGTAGCTCATATGTACATATCATAATAATTTATTTCATACAGTGGAGAGGTTAGTCAGGGGTGGTAGGGAGATGAGGAAAAGGGTGACCACTAATCATGCCATACATACTTAAAATTGTAAGTAGTCACAATAATAAACAAAATTTTTTAAACAAAAGTATTGTCCCCACAGTGGCAGGCAAGTCAGTTGAAAGTCTACTATAAGAAACAGGAGCTGGAGAGGTTGCTCAGCAATAAAGAGCCTGTACTGCACAGGGCCCAAGTTGCAGGTACAGCTACCTATGTCAGGTGGAACGCAATGTTTTTAATTCCCTGACCAGGATATGCATTAATTCTGGTCTCTGCAGGAACAAGCACTAATCTTCCTCCATAAATATATACATATAGTTAAACACACACACACACACACACACACACACACACACACACACACACACAGAGAGAGAGAGAGAGAGAGAGAGAGAGAGAGAGAGAGAGAGAGAGAGAGAGTCTTTACTTCACTTGAAATATAGTAACATTTGATAGTATTGATTATATAACAGCACCATTTATAGATCTGTTCTTCAACATGTAGACAATTGTTAATGATAAGTTTTTTGGCACCCCTATAAGCCTCTCGACGAATGCAGTAATTCAAATCAGACAGAATTAGAAAAAGTCCCAATTTAATGGGTAAAGCAGTCCCAGATGATTCTCCAGGCCCCAGAGAGGAGATGGGGAAGACAGACCAGAAAACCACATATCTGTTTTTTGGTATGCAGCTTAAATGCCCTCTGGGAGTCATCTTGAGCATCTCTGGGGAAGGAGCCATGTTTGGTGGGCTTTGAAGGGGCGGGTTTGGGGAAAGAGATGGGAGAGGGGAGTCAAGGTGAATCTTCCACCAGAACACTTAAGCTAAGGCTTCCTATTCCCAAATCCCAAGATTCAAGCAAGTTCCAGTTTTATTTTATTAAGAAGTACAAAATATTGCACATTTTTCAAGGTAAGAAATCTTAAATTTAATTAAAATGTTTGGTGTCAGAGAGAAAGGCAGACAGTGCCACTTGGGTTAATAATGCCAAAGTGCTGAGGAAAATCATCTTACAGAGCTCAAGAGCTCAGTGCAGCCATGCCTTTTCTGCTCACCAAGTCAGCTCTGCTGCTACCCCCTAGGGCTAAGCTATCTTCATAAAATGGTGAAAGCCCATAATGCAGATGTCATTCTGTTCTAAAACCCAGCAAAAGAAAATAAGAGCAATTTCTCCTTCACATTTTCACTTTCAGTTCTACTTGTGTCTCAAATTGGTAATAAAGATTCAGAATCCTCAGTCGTTCTTTACATGGTTCCTACATGGACAATTTCATCCACCATGCTCTAAATATCAGTTCCCTTACAAGGAACTACAAAGTACCATGATGTATTAACCTAAGTACCTACATGCAATCCAATCTTTATTATGTGATCGATCAGCTTTTATCATGATCAGTAATAAATTAAACCCCCTTTCAGAGACTATTGATGATCTGCCACTAAGAATCAGGTATTCAATTCATGCCTCAACAATGAAAAACAAAAGAATGTTATAACCTCCTTCTGTACTGATAAACAATGTATAACAATTGATAATTAAAGGGTAATTATCAAGCAAAGGAGAAATGTAGGAAAGGGGTGAAAAGTGACATCCATGAAAATGAAATTCGCATGGAAATCACAGTTATAAAAGAGTTCATTACCTCCTTTGCTCTCAGGTTTCCAAAGTTTCCTATGCTTCTTTCTGTAAGGTTGAAGCCTTATAAGCCTTTCCCCATCCACTTTGATGTATTCATCAGTATCATCTTCCTTCAGGTCATGATTGAGCAGGGAAGTTGGTAAGATTTAATGTATGTAGCTTCTTATATTACAAGAAGACAAAAATCTTGGTATCCAGTGCCAAAAGGTGAGTCATGAAAACCTACGTACAGATAGAACTGCACAGTTTGAACATATTATATTCAAAAATATATATGCATATACATATATATGTATGTAATAACAATAAGTGAAGAAAACAGAGACCATAAATTTGAACAAGTGTGTGGAGGGGTATGTGGTAGTGTTTGAAGGGAGGAAAGGAGAAATGCTTTCATTATAGTATATCTCAAAAACAAAATAAAATAAATGACAGTGGAACATTGATTTTGACACCATTGAAAAGACCCTATGGCTGGAGAAGAGAAACAAAGGTGAAGTCATCCATGTAAAGGGAAGAGCCATGAAAAGATAAGGATTTCCCTAGGTAAGGATTACAGGGACTTTCAGAGATATTTTACTGCATTGAACATAAAGAAGTTATTACATTTGAAAGCTCACATAAGTCTAAGTCCAAAGTATATAATTCATCAAAGTTCATTTGCAGTTTCTAGTATTTTAAGTAAGAGTAAATGTACACATGTTAATGGTGATTGAACACTATCACACTTATAAGAATGAAATCACCCTAATAAGACTCTTTAATTTTACTTGGGTGGGAATAA
>CABHPR010143537.1:0-15670 GCA_902168415.1 Peromyscus melanophrys | reverse complement strand
ATCCCCAGCATATAAGCATGTTTAAAATATGCAAAAATTTACAAAGAAAACATTAATAATCTTCTTTATCATGTGCAATCCATTTTTATTCTTCTGAAAAACAAATACTAATTGTATGGTGCCCTTCTATGCTTCTGTTCTACATGTTTAAACATGCGGAACAGATAAACATAAATACATGCTCCATCTGTAGAAAGGTGTCACGAACATGTAATGTCCAAAGCATGGTACATGTTCACGTCTTTCCCCAATGTCAGAATTAATGAGAAACAATGAAGTCACAAGGTACCATAGTTTAAGTTGGCAGTCATTTGCTGAATAGCCCTGCTTTCTCTGATAGCTGGCTGAGGCACACACAGGCTGTTTTATTCCAATCTTAAGTGTGCGTGTGTGTATGTGTGTGCATGCACATGTGTGTGTTTGTGTGTGTATGTGTGTGTTTGTTTGTATGTGTGCACACATGTGTGTATGTGTGTGCATGCACGTGTGTGTGTGTGTGTGTGCATGCACATGTGTGTTTGTGTGCATGCACATATGTGTGTATGTGTGTGTGTTTGTGTGTGTGCATGCACACACACACATGTGTGTGTGTGTGTGTGTGTGTGCTATAGAGCAGCTAAAGTGGTTAAAGAGGTTTCAGCAGAGTTTGGAGTTCAGAGAGGCCTGAGAGGCAGGCTCTGGGACACTGACAGAGATGCGAGACACAACCTGGGATCATCTGAACAGAGTCTTAGAGAGAAACTGTCCACACTGTCGCTGCTGTGCCACTGGGGATCTCTTGCTGGGCCGGTCAGTGTTGTGGCTACAGGCTCACTCACGGAAGAGGCTTCCACGTTGGTACCAGCGGCCTTTGACATAGTCCTCTAAGTTCTGTCTCTGAAGTTGTGATGTGGGTCCTCACTTCGGGCTTTTGGAGGTAACGGAGCAGTGACTCTACACTGGGATCCCTTGGACCCACCTGACCAATGGCTCAAAGTAAGGTTTCTCTTCCTTGTTAGATAGTATATAGTTCCTGGGGGCATAATTTTACAGACAGACCGACAGACCGACACACACACACACACACACACACACACACACACACACACACACACACGTGTATGTATTATATGTGTTTTTAAGTAAGTTTATAAATGTTTCCTAATGGCTTTTTCACACATCCTTAGGGTTACTCATTGCTGATCTCCATTTAGGGCGCTTGTGTGCTGTTTGCTCTTTTGAGACCCCCACCCCCACCATCCCCCGAGTGCCGTAGTCCCTGTCTGCTTTCCTGGCTTCTACGGTTACTCCAGGTTAATTTTAACTGACATAACTTAGAATCACCTCAGAAGAGAGTCTTGATGGAGAGTTCTCCCGATCAGGTTGGCCCGTGAGCATGTTTTGGGGTAATTGTCCCGACTGATCACTGATGGAGGGACACCCAGCCCACTGTGGGAGGCACCGTAGGGTGAGCAGGGTCCTGAACTGTGTGAGTGAAGAGAGCTGGCTGGAAGCAGAAGTGGGCAGCGTGGATTTTTATTTGTTTTCTGCCCTTGACTGTGGCTGTGCCGTGACCAGCTGCTCCAGTTCCTGCTCTGACGTCCCCTCGATAATGGGCTGTGACTTCGAATCATAAGACAAATAAACCCTTTCCTTCCTTACGTTGTTTTTGGTCAGGGTGTTTTATCACAACAGAAATGAAACCAGAGCTGTAATGGAAAGGACTTTCCATATAAACGATAGTGGAAACAATTGCTGATGTATTGGGTTGTGCAGGAACTTAAAAACGTTAATGAACGCCATAGAGATAAAATCCTTAATACAAGGGAACCTTTGAAATCAATGAAATTGACAGTCATGATAAAGGAATATTATGATTTTTTGAAAGGAAAGTGAATTCAAGTCATGAAAGAGGAAATCCTAATTTGCAAAAGCATGTAAGGAGATGTTTCTAATATAATATTTTATTCATTCTTTGAACATTTAACACAATGAATTTTGATCATTTTTGCCCCCTTTATTTTGCCCGACACCTTATACTTTCATCCCCTTTCCAACCTCATGTCTGCTTTTGTTCATTTGTTTAACAACACACCGAGTTCAATTTGTGCTGCCCGTGTCGTGGCTGTGGGTGTGGGTGTGGGCCGCCCACAGGAGCACAGTCAACCTAACAGAGGCCTCATCATCAACGAAAACTGAGTCTCCTCAGAAGCCATCAGCTTTCAGTAGTTCTTCAGCGGGGATAGGGGAAGTGGGGTGGGGGGTTGGTTGTGAGCCCCTTGCCCTGCTATGCTACAGTGTTGACTCACTTGATCTTGTACAGATCTGATGCAGGACATGGTAGCTGCTGTGAGTTTGTCGTGAGTGCAGAATCTTGTCTTGTCCAGAAGACAATGTCTTGGTTTTCCTCAACTTCTGACTCTCACAATCGTTTTGTGCCCCCTTTCCCATGATGGTTTCTGAGTCTTAGGGGGTTTCTATGTGATGCACATGTTCCATCGTATGTGCCCGAGCGCTCCACTAACATATACTCACTGCAATGTGACCAGTGGTGAGTGTCTGTGTTTGCCACCAGATACTGCACAAAAACTTCCTGATGAGTTAAAAAACTGCGGTCATTATGGGAAGAGAAAGACACATTTAGAGGGCAATTTATACTAGGTCTATTTAGCAGAGTAATGACAGCAGATGCCCCCCTTCCATCCTGTGAGCTCCCCAGTCATGTGTTCTAGATTTACAGCAGCAGGTATGTATTTCCTCCTATTGAGCAGGCCTTAACTTCAAACAGAAAGTGGTTGGTTCCCCCTATAACACTGATACCACTATTGTGCCCATCGGCATATCTTTCCACACCAGTCATTATTGTAGTGCTCAGCTGGGTAAGACTGTTGATGACTCCCCCCCCTCCCCCCCGATGGTCTACATAATCCCTTCTGGTACTATACAAGCTCGCCAACCAGGAGAAAGCTTCCTGTTTAGGACCAACTTGATTTCTCCATGTTTTGCGGCCAAAGTCTGTGTGTCAAGTTCTGGTGGGCAGCCAAGAGCAATAGCAATAGACTATGTTGTTTTGGGGTCTCTGGGACACCGCTGACCAATGATTTGAGGGGCAGTACCAACACTTGGCATTGGGCTTTTTATTTAGCAACCTATGTTTTCTGAGAAGAGGATTTTCCCTAGTTAAACTCTTTCATGTGGAAAATATCACTCTCTATCTATCTACCTACCTATCTATCATCTATCTATCTATCTATCTATCTATCTATCTATCTATCTATCTATCATCTATCTATCATCTATCTATCTGTCTATCATCTATCTATCTATCTATCTATCTATCTATCTACTTACCTATCATCTATCTATCTATGAAGCTCATAAAATAGTAGGTTTCCATCTGTCTGTGTCAAATGTCCTTAGTGTTAGCTATTCTTCCCCATCCCTTTCTCTCTCTTACCCTCTCCCACTTCTCTCTTAACCTCTCCCACTCCTTTCCATGCTTAAACTTCCTGCCCTGTTATTACCCCTTTCCCCATCATATGAAGAGATAATTTAAAAGAAAACAATCTAGCGTTTTGGGTAAATTGACTCACGGCATTTCAAATCACTTCACTCTCCACTTGAAAGAAACTCGGCAGGCAAGAGCCTCAGATACTTGGCCTTGGCCAGGCCCTTATTAGGGCAGTATGTGATCAGTATGCAGCTCTACCCTCTGTAATATATGTAGAGAAACTAGGGCAGGTTGCCCCGGAAGCACTACACCAGTGATTACAGAGAAGCCAATCCAATGGGAAAAGATTAGAGGGACTGTGTTTATTTAGTCTAGAGAGAAGAGTGGAATGGTGAATAGTTACCTTAAATTATAATGGGTAAATGACAAAATGATTGTTCCATCTCTGTGACAGAAAATAAACTAAAAGGAATATGGTTAAATTATCCAAAACTCTCTAATTAACACTCACAAGACTCCGGGGTAGATTCAGAGAGAAACAAAGGACCCCCTGTCTTAGTATGTTTCTAAGCAAATTAAATAATATGTGTCATGTGACCTGGTTATAGACTAGTAGATGGCTGGGGCCTTGATTAGAATTACAGGTTTATAGACGCTTAGAGCTGAAAAGTAGCCACACTAGGTTAAAGTTTCTCACTTATATGGTTTTTAGATTTTATTTAACCAATAACATATACAAAAGAACATATAGAATATGAAGTCTTTAAGGTCAGAGTTCTAACATGCTCAAATGAAGGAGTTTTTCAAAGTATCTCCTTGGGTTATGTGAACAGATCTTAGTTACAGTACATGATAAACAAACTTGGACATAAAGCTATAGCAGAACACTGTAGCCCTATGATGCTTTAGTGTATTCCAGATTACAGATGAAAACCAGCTGTTTACTGCAAGAAGATGTATGCAGGTTCATAACCCCATCTATAACAGCCTGGGCTCCAAATGTAGTGACCAAAATGGAGGTCCAGTGGTAAGTGCTTGAAAGAAGACCAGCTGGACCTCATATTTACATCTATATGGAAGTCTTCCTTTTCTGCTTCCAGTCTTATCACGCTAAGAATTTTATATACATCCACTAATTTGCTTGTTTATTTAGGCAGGGTCCTCTGTAGCCTAGGTGGTCCAGAACTCACTCTAGGTCCCAGGTAACATTGAACTGATGATGTTCCTTTTGCCTCAGGCTTCTGAGTGCTAGGATTAAAGCCATGATCCCTAACACATGGTTGACAATTTCAAGTCTATTTCCTCATCTCTAAAATGAGGGATGACACCAGCATAGAATGTTTTGCTGAAAATCAACTAAAAATAAAATAAGTTTGAAAAAGGGAATGACCAGACACATAGCAAATGCTATCAAAGGGTGGGTGGTATCTACTGTGGGTGCTTGTTAGTAAATGGTTTTTATGGGTCCCAAGTAATGGCAAAAGGAATTGGGAACAGAGAATGTTCATTGCATTTAGTATGTATTCCTTTAAGTAATTTTTGTTGTGCATCTGTGAGCGGAAGTTTTGTGGAGAACAGTGTACAGGGTATCAATACAAAATATTTCTTGTTGTGGATCCTGGCCAAAAAGGTTAGTAGTCAGCATTGTGGTTTATTATTTTTGCTGAATACACATTTCGTTTGATTTTTCTCATGGTTCAGAATGCATCTGTTTCTCCCACGGCCTTTTTGGAAATGACATGGCCACCACCTTCCATAAAAATAACGCTCCCACAAAGACTACCTTCACCCATCCCTCCAGCCACGGAAGCCATGACGCTCATGTATTTGACTTCTGCATGTTGTAAGTCACTTAGAGGTTTGATGTCAGTTATTATAAATATGTTTTAATATTTAAGAGCACAGCATAATATAACATGAAGAGAAAAGTTATGGGTAGTTACAAAACTAAATATAGGAGCTAATTCAAAACAATTGAATGGGCTTAGTGGCATCTGGTAAGTCACAGATATGCACTGTTCTGGTCTCCTGCAATGAGGAGCAGAAGTAACTGAAGGCCGAGTTATTCCTTCTCTAGATTTAGCCCAACATTCACAGCCAGAACAAGCTTCTAATAGGCTGCTCCCAGATGATGACTGAGCATGGCAGGGTACTGATGTAAACATGTTTGTGTGAGATGTGTGATTTCTCCAGCGGGTGGCTTTAGATGAAGAAATTCCAATAAATCTGTCAAATCAACATCTGTAGACCCGGGTTTTCTTGACGGATATCGAACTTCAGTCATGGTTTGAGGGGTCTGTGTACTCTGTTCGGCTTTCTCATACTTACTTTTTACAAATATTACCCCGAATTTATACTTTGGATGTCTAATTCCTCCCTTTCTTCTCCTTCTTCTTCTTCTTCCTCTTCCTCCTTCCTCCCCCCATATTCCTCCTCCTCCCCATTCTCCTCTTCCCTCCCCCTTTCTCCTCCTCCCCTCTCCCTCCCCCCTCCTCCTCCTCCCACTCCTCCTTTTTGAGACAAGGTTTCATGTAGCCCAGAGTGTGCTTGAACTCCTGATCCTCATACTGACACCTCTCAAGAGTTGGGGTTACAGACATTTGCCCAGCTCTTCACCTGTTTCATGATGGATTCAAATTATCACTGAAAGACTGTGCACATCAGAGGTGAGCATGAGTGGACTGGAAAGCAGTAGATTTTCTTGTCTGTGTCTCAGAGAGGAAGCTGACAGGAAGGAAAACAGAACAGCGGGTACCTCAGTGGCCCCAGAAGTCAAATCAAGTGTTCTGATGTGACTAAAGCCTCCCTCAGGTGAAGAGGATGAGGGGAAACATTCAAAGAACCAATGTCAAGACACTCTCAGATTTGATTAAAAATGTACTCCAAGACTCCACAGACTCAGTAAGTACATAGCGGAACCAACGTAAGTCCAACAGTAGTGAGAAACATACTGGTTAAGTTGATAAAACTCCAGGACAATGAGGAAGTCTTATTCAGAGTGAAGAGAAAGTGTCATTTGCAAAAAGTGAATCATTGCACAGAGGTGTGGGGGGACAGTGTGAGGATGTTTGCTGGTCTAGTTCTGCAGACGGTACTTCCTCTTAAATAAGGTTGCGGTTGGATATTCCGTACATGTCTTGTGTGTTTATTGTATTATGGACATCATGTACCAAGAGGGCAAAGACTGAAGTATCCATATCTTAGTTTTATTTATCATGCCACCTTTGATTAGGGTAAAAGACTAATCATTAGCTCTCTCCCGGGGACACTGAGACACTGCTGGAGCACAGGTAATTAGACCAAATGTACCCGTCCTTCTCCATGCTCCCTCCGGTTTTACCCTTTGTGATCATGTCAATGATATTTGACCTGGGAAGACGGTAGGCTGTATTTTTATCACACAATGCAAATCTGACCTGCCCTTGGAATTCAAGCCTGTCAAGATTTCCAGAGACCATGTGACGACAATCTTTTCTTTAGCCTCCTCTCTGCTATCTCCTTATGTTATCATGGGGAGGGTGGAGTGTGGAGGGAGGGGCTCAGGCTGAGCAATTTGTTTTCTACCTGGAACCTTACCAAACTCTAGTCTTCACTGTTGAATATGGGTTAGCTGACTTCTTCCTTATGCAAGCCTTATCAAGATACCCCACCATGGTACTTGTGTACGTCAGGGTCCATACAAGGTAGCCCCCTTTCAGGCGTGGGAACACACCTCCTCTCTACTCATCTTAAAATGAATAAAGGTCTTTTTTCTCTGGAATCCAACCCATCGAGGCCTCCTTGCATCTGCCACATCTTGCTAGTTCCAGTGAAACATAGGGCTTTTATTTTGCCTGGGTTTTTCTTAGTGTTATTGCAGGCATAAAGGTCCTGTGTGTCTGTCTGAACACTTACCTGGAAGTAGGGTGCCACTAGTGGGGGGTTGTTATCTTGTCAGACCTCGGTTGAAGGCATTTTGTGCTTGTCCTTATCCTCTTTGTGTTCTAATATATAACTTAGGAACACAGCTCTTTATTTCTTAGAGGGCTGGAGGCTTAGCTATCTAAGATTGGCAGGAGCCAGCAGGCTCCATGTTTGGTAAAGATCCACTTCCTGGTCCGTGGATGGCTGCCTTCTTTTCATGGCCTTCCACAGTAGGAGTGTCAAGACTCTCTGTTTTACTAATCCAATTCCTGAAAACCCTTTTCTCATGGCATAATCACACTGGCTATAGAATTTTAATATATGAATTTTGAGGTGACAACCACATTCTTTCTATAGATTAAATCTTTAACTTTGACATATTTTCTTAATCCACTGGGAACTATTGTTACCATGTTGCAAGGTCTCCAAGTGTTGCATCTACTCCTTTGAAGCTTATTTTTGATTTAAAAATTATTACAAAATCTACAATAGACAGCTTTGTAAATAACACCATTGGAGAAGAGAGTTACTTATTATTTCCAGAGAATAGTTTCTTAGAACAGGATTGTTGGGTGTAGGTCACATTCTGAAGTCATTATAAATCTATCCAACATGAACCACTAATGCATACCATGATAGCATTGAAAATATACTCTTCTTCAAGCTATACTCATTTAAAAAGTCATTTATGGGTGCATTTTCCAGTGCATGGGCGTGTGTGTGTGTGTGTGTGTGTATGTGTGTGTGTATGCCACAGCATGCATATGGTAAGTCAGATGACAACCTTGGGCGTTGGTCCTCACCTTCTCCCTCATTTAAAACAATGTCTCTTATTGTTCTTTGTTGAATACAGTAGGCTAGCTGGCCTCCCGTGCTTCTGGAGATCTGGAGATCATCTGGTCTCCACCTCCCATCTTTCCATGGAGCACTTGGGTTATAGACATGTGGACTACTGTGTCTGGCTTCATGCAGGCTCTGGAGACTCCAACTCAGGTGATGGCAAGCATCTCCCTACCCCTAAACATCATTTTAAGATAAGTTTGATAGTGCAGAAAAATGATTTCTTTTTTTTTTTTTTTTTACCACTTCCTATTGTGATTAGGAAGGCTGAACATCAAATTAATGTCCACAATCCTTTTGTATGCTTCCCTCTTATTGTCTCTCTAGCTTTCTTACCCCCACCCTTCCCTGACCACTGGATGCTGTAAACACATGGACCATATTTCTCAAGTGTGTGAAATTCTTTCTTGCTTAGGGATGTCTAGCCCTGTCGTCCCTAGGGTGTTCTATGTCCAACCCTTTGTAGTTTTGGTTCCTTGCTAAGATTCCAGAGTGACTTCATATGCTACCATGTTGTGAGATCTTTTCTCAGTTTTTATACCCAAGGAAACTGGTGTTTTTTTTTATGCCTCTTACAATCTGCCATAGCCCTGCTCTCTATTAGTCTGTCTCTGAGACTATACAAGAGTAGAAACCCCCCTCACCTCAGCCATTGGCGGAGCGCCAAGCTGAGGAAGATATCTACCTACTACATGACAGGTGTGGAAAGTATAGGTTGAATGAGTAAGCATTTCATGTTTGCTGGAATATTGTGTTTATTATATGGGCATTGTGTCAGAGCATTCTCTGCTCTCAACATTCCTAGAAGTCAAAGCCCTAGTCCCCACTGTGAAGGTCTTTGTTGACCGGCTCTGGGCAGATAGTTAGGTTCAGATGAGGTTGTAAGGGTGGTGCCTCATGGTGTAATTAACACTCTAAGAGTATGAAGAGCAGGCAGAGGTCTCTCCCTGTAGCTGGAGAGTTTCTCTCCAGCTCCTGCCAAGCCCCGGCAGTCCCACAACCCACTTATAAAATAAACACACAGACTCTTATATTATTTAAACTGTTTGACCTAATGGCTCAGGCTTCTTGCTATCTAGTTCTCATATCTTAAATTAACCCATTTCTATTAATTTATAAGTTGCCACATGGCTCGTGGCTTACCGGTATCTTCACATGTTGCTTGTCATGGCAGCGACTGGCAGCGTCTCTCTGCCTCAGCCTTCCACTTCCCAGAATTCTCCTCTCTCCTTGTCTCACCTACACTTCCTGCCTGGCTACTGGCCAATCAGTGTTTTATTTATACAGAGCAATATCCACAGCATCTCCCTGTCATGGGAACACAGACTGAGAAAGTGACCAGCTATCAGCCACAAAACTGACCCTGTTGGCATGCAGACTTCTGTTTTCCAGTCTCTAAAACCATAAGAAAACAAATGTCTGTGTTTAAGCCACCCAGTCTATTTTTGTTTAAGGAAAGCTCAAAGATACTCAGGCAAGGGACATATAAGCATGTGTATTTTTTTTTTCATAGTCTTTGCATATTTTTTCTTCTTTAGAATAGAGAGCTTCCAGTTAAAGCTATCAGAGGGACATTCCCAGGGCTAGGATTAACCTATCCATCATTTTATAATGTGTCTCATTAGTGTAGCTGTGGAGGGATGGAGGAAATACAGTTTATTTACCTGTATTTGAAGTCGATGTTATTTAGTGCTATTTAGTGTTGATGTAACACTGTTCATTAAAACTTGGCATCGAGGCAGAGTTAAGGATCTTGGGCCACCACGTCTGCAGATTTCAAAACGTCTCCTCTTGATGTAGTTCTTCCAGTTGCTCATTCCCACTGAAGCTTGGTGAGCTGAGAGGCGGGGTCGTAATCTCTGTTTTCTTAGTGCTGTTGGAATAACCTTGAGAACCACATACTTTTTGCTTTGGCTGTTACTCTCTCTCCTCAGAACGTCTTCTTTCTCTGTTTCTATGACAGAGGACTCCACCAGGCCACACTTCCTGTGTCATCTCCTTTGAAAAATCCTTTCCAAAATCTTAGAGATTTCAGTAAAAGGCTGATAATAAATATCTCTGGCCGCTGCCATGTGAAGGATTCTGTAAGAGAGATGTAGATGGATCTGCATGGCTTAGCTCCCAGAATACTCGGTTTATAAAATAGGCCAGAATATAGCTTGATGCTGCTCCACAGAAGCTGTAGATCTAAATTACTATTTATTTAGTTTATCTGGACAGTGTCTAGTAAGTTTTTTTTTTCACACTGACACACAATTGGATTTGCCTATGGCAGGTTATAGGTTTGCCCATGACCAAAAAGTTCTACTGAGAAAATATAACTATGGGCCATTGTAGAAAATTCTGCCTTCTCACCCCGGAAAAGTGCTCTTGACTTCCTCCTCATTTAAATAAAGATAGACAAGAATTACTAAATTATTGTAATTTGGTTGCTCACTCACTTGGGCAGCACTGGACATAATTAACGTGCTCTGTGTGGGTTCTTAAAACATATGCTGGCTGTGTAGCTGTTCTTTGTAGAATAAGCAAAAAGAAAAAAAAAAGAAATGAAGGACAGAGGAAATGAAGGAACAAAATGTGAAATGACAAAAAACAAATAGGAAAACAACTCTATTCAACAAAACTCACTGACTGAAAGACAAACCCGTGGTCTTATATTCTTATATTCTTGTTCGCATCACAGTTCAAGGTGGAATGTCGTGCCCACTCCTTATAGTCTTCCAGGGACTCAGTGTCTTCCATCTGTCATGTCTACCACCTAATGTGTGTCCTCAGGGTCCTCACCAGCCATCTGGGGAAATAATAAAGATCACAGGGAGAAGGTTTTGCTGGCCCAGGCCTGGGGGTGCCACCCATTACTTTTGTCCATGTTCTGCTGATCACGTCTTAGTTGCAGATACAGCCCAGCTGTAAGGGAGACTGAGAAATGCATTCAAGGTCTACACTAGGGAAGGAGGAGGCAATGGACAGTTGAGGAGCACAAGCACATGGCTTGGGTTGAATTAGAAGAGAGACTGGTTTAAATGAGGAGGAAGTCGAGGGAGCTTTTCCAGGGTGAGAAGGCAGAATTTTCTACAATGGCCCATAGTTATATTTTCTCAGTAGAACTTTTTGGTCACGGGCAAACCTATAACCTGTCACAGGCAAATCCAATTGTGTGTCAGTGTGGAAAAAAAAAACTTATTAGACACTGTCCAGATAAACTAAAACATGGACACATGGTGGGAATGCACTTACCTTTGGTCTGGGTGAGGCTACTTGGCATATGCTTGGTTATCTTAAGGCCTAAGGTACAATTACCAATCTCCTGAAAACAATTTGATCATAATTTAGTTTTAATTATGCTGAGTCTTGTTCTCAGTACCTGCAATTATGTCCTTCAAAGTAATCCCACTGGACAGTTCTCAGGGTTACCAAGCGTGATTTCTTATCGGAGTGGGTGGAACGTAGGAGTAGGGGTGGGAAGACAGAGATTTCGTGTGTCAGAAACCACGGTTAAAACATCAAGCGAAAGACATCCGTGGGTAACAACACGTGACTACTCTCACGCCATTATTACTGTCATTATTTTGGTTCATTTGTTGAAGTCGAATGGCTTATCAAGTTGAAATACCAGTAGCAGCTGTTGCCAAAAAGTGCTTCATCTGTGAGAATTCTTCTTTCTTAAAGGATTACAGACAAGCTGTTTCCCTGGTGAGTCAAGAAAAAGGATGGCGTGTCCCTTGCAACTGTCTACTTCATTCACAGGTAGGTTTCCCAGTGAAGTGGCTATTGTTGTAAGTTAGCATTAGCTCCTGGGTCTGAGTTACCGTTGCCCTTTGCTGGTTTGTGATACACATAAAAAATATCTGGAGTCATATTCAAGCTCTAGACCTGAGACAGCTTAAAGAAAACTACCAAAGCAGTTGTGGGGTAAGGGGAAGCTACCCTTTCATCCATGTATAACGTGATGAGGTATGGCAACCCAAACTGCATCTTCTATATGTCTGAATTTTCTTAAGACTGATTACAAGAGTCAATTTTGTATTTTATAAATGCACTCTGTATATACTTAAGTGATGGTTAACTATTTTAAATTAAGATTTATTATTACTATTTTTACTTACCTGAGTGTGTGTGTGTGTGTGTGTGTGTGTGTGTGTGTGTGTATGTGTGTGTGTGTGTGTGTGTGCATGTGAGTACAGATGCTCACGGAGGCCAGGGGTTTCAGATCCTCCAGAGCTGGAGTTAAAAGCATCTGTGAGTCACCTTGTGTGGGTGCTGGGAACTGAACTGGGGTCCTCTGCAAGAGTAGCATGTGCTTTTAACCGCTTATCCATTTCTCTGGCCACAGATTTAATCACAGGAAAGTGAGGGCCCTAAAATCAACTCAAAAGAAAAATCAAATGAGATCGGGTTTGAGTCAGAGGTAATTTTACTCTAAGGCTTCTTTCTTTCGTGCCTTGTGTGTGGCCATCACCTCTAAAGAGTGTTTAGAATGCGTGAAAGGAATGCCGGGGTGCTCGGAGTGGGGAATAATGTCTGGGGTCTCGTGCTTGTTTGATACATAAATAACAACTCAGTCTCCCTACAATGGAAAGACCAGACACATCCTAAGCTTCACTTTTTATTTTTATGACCACATTTAAAAACTCAGTGGGGTCCTCTCTAGTTTTTCAGTGGTAATGGGGTCTTCATGCTTCATATTGGGACTTCTGTTAGAAAGGGAGTTTTTTTTTTTTTTATTTCCATTGCAGATTTTGGAAGTCCTAGCCTTGGGGTGATGAATTAGGGCCAATCATACATACATACATATATATATATATATATATATATTTTAAAAAGCTATCTGCAGAGTAACTCAATATAACTCCTTAGATTTCCAGAAAACCTTGTCAGATTCAGACACCGTACCTGTGAATGTCACTGCTCTGACTTCCTGTCCAGGTGTGTTTCAGAGTAGAACTCTTAGGTGACTAATTGTGCATCAGTGCTCAACTATCCAAAAACTGGTGTTTTGAACGAGACAGTAAGACTGCTTTTGTACATATACCTTTTATTGAACATCTCAAAGACTCAACACATTTATGGGAAGAGAAATGTTGCCTGAAAATAGATAATAAAAATTGATACTGCACGCTGTGATTCGAATGCAAGTGTATGGAGGAAGGATGGAGCGTTTAACTGGGGTTGACCTTGGAATAGACAGGCCACGACCAAAAGCCTCTTCGGTATGATAATCTAGACTTTTAAGCTGCGAGTTGCACATGATGGGAGAATTTATGGTGCTCGCAGGCATGAAGGAAAGCTTGTGAAGTTGAACTGAATTTGTGGATGGCCAGGCAGCCTGGGGGACATGGGAATATACTTTAGAATGCTTAAAAAAAAAAAAAAGTGTCGAACCTCCTTCAAATTCCAAATCATTTTTAGAGGACTTTTCAAGATTTAAAGATTTGGTATTCAGCAAGTCCTTTTGATATTTTAGAGGAATGGATGGAACTCCCAGAAGTAACTGTTTAATTTATATTTATCGTTCACAATATAAAACACAGTTATAAATGTGTTACATACATAAATATATATGATGTCTATACCTATATCAATCATGTCTGAATCTTCTAAAGAATGTCAGGACTAAATTTGTGGCAAGGAAGAAAGGAAACAGAAGAGGTAGGAGGCTAAGGAAGAACAGCTTATCGGGCTGGAGAGGGGCCCATCAGTTAAGAGCACTTGATGCTTTTACAGAGGACCCGAGTTCTGTTCCCAGCACCCACAAGCAGCTCACAACTATCTGTAGCTCCAGTTCTAGGGGATCCAAAGCCCTCTTCTGGCCTTGGAGGGTACCAGCTACACACATACTGTGTTCACACACAGGTCAAAACACTCATTTTTTTGTTGTTGTTGTTTAATAATTAGAAAATAAATACATCTTTTAAAATGAATCTATCTTATGAACCCACCACCATGGGCTTAGCACATAGTTTGTGTAAACTATTTTTGTCTTCAGTGAGTTTCTTCTGTATTTTCTCTATATGGTGATACTATCAAAATGATATGCTGATGAGCTCTACCTAATCTTACTTTAGTGTAAATCGGGAGATAAAGCTCTCCTTAGAACTTTCCTTCCCAGAAAAGGAAATCCCTTCTAGATAACAGGATTTTTTTTAAAGTCAGTTTTCTCTGTAAGGCAGTTCTCTTGGCAGACTCCACAGGAAACAAAGAAAACTCCCAGGCAGGTGATTCCTACCTCTTTCCAGCCAAGGAATGCAGAGCTTGCTTATCTTTGGTGCTTGTCTCTCCCCATTCCTCCTTATTCCTGCAGATACACCTTCCCGTCAATTGGATAAAAATGGGGGCTCACATATTCAAATGGAATTGGGCCATTCTTTCGCTAACTCTCCAGCTCAAAGTGTGAGTCCAACTAGATGTACTGTCCACGAAACAAAGTGTATCAGGCTGGGTTATGCTGTAGTAACAAATGACCCTCACATCTCAACACCTCACCAAAGTAACTCTGGTGTGTTGCTTGGTTCACATGTTGACTGTAGGCCTTGTGTGGCTCTCTCCCTTGCCCACTTTCCTTGTTCCTTTTTAGATCTAGTTGACAGAGGAATAAATAAATAAGGATAAAATGAACCTGAGTCAGAGGGAAGAGAGGCCTCTTCTAGGCATTCCTTTTCAGTCCCAAGTCATTTGCCAAAGGAAATCATGTGTCTACGGCTGATAAGACTGTAGATGCTAGATGTTCTGGAAAGCAATGGAATTTGTTAGCATATGAGACACACTGTCTAACGTCTTGTTCTCCCCTGGAGGACTAACATGTTGGGCCAACTTGAGCCCTTCCAGACTAGCACATAATTCATTAGCTCTATCCTTGCACAAAACCTAAGGAGCAAGACTTGTGGTCACAGTATTTTGTTGGCACTTAGACTGCTGATATAATTCAAATGAGTGTTAGGAAGAAACCTTTAAATTATGTCTAGAAACCGATGTCCTCCAGGAAGTCTTTGGGCATTTACCCCACATTTACCCCATTCTTCCCTTCTCCAGCCCCGTGCTCCATACGTGAACAGCTCTCCTTTGCAAGAATAGAAGAGAATGGTGACCTGTTTCATGGCTTCCTTCTCCCACTGGATGGGAATGATCTCAGGAGCAAGGTAGCTGGCTATACTACAGGGGAAGTCACTGCCTGCAACCAAACACTGACTCATTTATTCCATTTGTCTTCATTTCCCAGAATGAGAAAGTGATTTGGGTATCATTTATCTCTCCATCAGCACCACGAGAAAGCACCAGCAAGATCCGTGCATTCAATCATTCATGTTTTACATAAACACGGAGTGCCCTTTCTTATTAGGCAAACTAAGCCAGGTGCTAAGCTGGGGCTTAGGCACCCTAAGTTTTTGCCCAGATGGACCTTTTAGTAGGAATGACTCAGGTAAATGTTGTTATCACACAAACATCGGGTCACAACCCTTGACGGACATTAAGAAGGATGCTCCAAGAAGGCTTGGAGCA